>JAUTBS010124906.1:0-12563 GCA_032361285.1 Aequorea victoria | reverse complement strand
TTTATCTCATATCATAATCTCATTGTAGTATTTCATATCATTTCAATTCATCTCATATCATATAGTTATGGTTTTCTTTTATTTGGTCCCGTTATCAATTCACGAGTCACTAAGATATCACATACTCATTTGGTCCCGTTTCTTAACGAGTCACCAAGAATTCACATAGTATAATCATTTGGCCTCGTATATAGGTCGCTAATAAATTCCATTCATTTGGTAACTTTACCAAGACATCTCTTCAGATATTTTGTCTGTATCACATCGTTTGGTCCCATTTACGGGTCACAAAGAAATCCCATTCATTTAGTAACATTATACGGGTTACCAAGACATTTCATTCATTTTGTAACATCACACGAGTTACCAAGATATCTCATAAGGTTTGTATCAATACATATACTTTCTATTTACAACATATGATGTCGATGTGTTACTAAGAATCATCTTCTAACACTTTTCATGATGCATTTCATAGCACTATTCATAATACTTTTCATAACCCATTTCATTGCATTTTTCATATCACTTATCATTATCTATTTCATAACACTTTTCATTATACTTTTCATACAAATTTCTTCACACATTTCATCATATATTCCATACACCTTTCATTACTCTTTTTCTTTTCAAAGCCATTTGAAAGATATAAAGTTTTATTTCAAGTATGTACTAGTAATCCATTCCTTAGTAAAAAAATGTTTATACCATGATTTTTTTGAAAAGAAAATCATATAGTATCATTTGAAACATTCAAATATTTACATCTATTCTTCAACAAATTTGGGAACATGAAAAGTTTAATGAAAGTACGTAGCATGAAAATCACTCACATGAGGTCCAAGCTAAACTCGATTGCAACAGAAAATAACCTAAGGTTCACACGTCACCCTGAATATGTGGCACAAAATATCACAATCTAATAAAGTAAATAAACTATTTAACTTTATTCAAACGGACCCTTTCCAATCACTAAAAGTTTAATTCTTAATTTCTAGTGTTAATTAAATCGTTAATTAAATTATTTCAACATTTAATTTACTTCCAAACAGAGCCTAGGCTTTTAAAAATTATTTTCAAAACATTTTTCACCATTTTTTGTGTGATGGGTCGACCCAGAGGGTCAATGAATTGACTCAAATGTGTTACAAAGGGTTTTGAGTCGACCCAGCAAGACTGTGAGTCGACACCAGAGGACTGTGAGTCGACCCAAAGGCATAAAAAGCCACTATGAGTCGACCCAAGAGGCTTCTGAGTCGACCCAATGTGAAACAGGCGTCCATGAGTCGACACCACTAGCTTGTGGGTCGACCCAAAGGTGCCAGAACGGGCTCCGTCCGGATGCCTCTCGTGCCCCGTCCGGACAAAAAGCAACAAAACCGACAGGAAAGAGCTTCAGAGGCATGTGGGTCGACCCAACCATCCTCTGGGTCGACGCAAATGTCGAGACAACCATTAAGCCTACAGAAAAGAGCTTCAGAGGCATGTGAGTCGACCTAACCATCCTCTGGGTCGACGCAAATGTCGGGACAACCATTAATGACTTCTGTAACTTTATTTTTTTCATGATTTTTCTTCATTAATCATTATCTAAGGTATTTTATCACGTTTTATTACATTTCAGACGATTCTAGACATCTTTTAGTGAATGATTTCATGATATATTCATACCTAGATTCGTATATATATATTTAAATTATATGATTCTGGTCTCTGGTTCCAATGATGTAAATATGGTATTTTCATATTTGATTGATGGGTTTAATCCTTAAACTACAATCTAACAATATGACGATATATATATATATATATATATATATATAACTACTGTATGTTCAAAACTAAAATAGGGGTCTGTTCATACCTGCAATCACCGAATAGTGGTGAATGCGAGGATAAAGACGATGATGATGGTGATGCCGATGATCGCGGTGATCAATGCTAACATTCAGTAGCGGTGGCAGGGGTGGCTGAACCGTGATGGTGTGCGAAGAATAGAGAGAAATTGGTTGAGCGAGAGAAAGAGTACAAATGGATGAGAGATAGGTTCTCTGGGAGATAGATCACATTTATGATAGGAAAAAGCCATAAAATTAGGGATTGGATCTCTGATTTCCCTCATCGATTCCCTGATCCAACTCCCCAAATTAAGGAACGTTGTTTTGACCTTTTTCTTTTTAAAAAAAATCTGCCATAGCCGACACACAGCTGTTTCCCCAATCTTTTCCTTTTATTTCATTTTTCTTTTATTTTCTCTTTTGTCTTCATTCTCTTATTTTTTTTATATTTTTCATGCCTTATTACTTTAATAATAATAATAACTTAATTAGTTTTATTTCATTTATTAATTATTCAGAATCTTTTATTATTTTATTCAACCTATATTTTTTATTTAGTTAGTTTATTTGTAAATTAATTAATTGAATTATGGAATTAATAATTAGTTTTCAAAATTTTAAAATTTTACCGAAGTTTACATGTCATACATTTTCTCAAGAGAGAATTAATGAATTTTTTGCCCCAGATAAAAATTTTCACATTTTTCTAACCGAATTTGTTTATTTATTTTTTATTATTAATTCAAATTTGGGTTGTGTGTCAACGCGTCCCGAGGTAGATAGGTTTTCCTTCGCCCTGCCTAATTTCGGTTACATTTCATGCGCCTGCCCGAGATGGGTAGGCTACCGTGTCTCGGCTATCCTAGGTGCTTATAGGTTTCACGGTTCTCGAGTTGGGTAGATATCTGTTCGTCCCGACCAACTTAGGTTGTGTCGTACATTTTCTCGAGAGGGAATTAATGACCTTTTTGCCCCTAGATAAATATTTTCACATTTTTAGAGGATTTTTTTTTTAATTAACTCAGACTTGGGTTGCGTATCAACGCGCCCTGATGTGGTTAGATTTTCCTTCGGCCTGCCTAACTTAGGTTACGTTTCGCGCGCTTGCCCGGGATGGGTAAACTACTGTGTCTCGGCCATCCTAGGTCCTTATGGGTTCCACACTTCCCGAGTTGGATAGACACCCGTTCGTTCTGACCAACTTAAGTTGTGTCGTACGTTTTTTCGAAAAAGAATTAATGACATTTTTATCCCTAAATAAATATTTTCACATTTTTCTAAAATGAAATTTATTTATAGTTTTGTTCACTAGGCAAGTACTTTTACACTTTCCTAAGTTTAATGACTTTTATTTTTGGGTCACTAAGTGAGTGTTTTCACACTCGCCTAGGTTTATTGAATCTTATTTTTGGTCCAACTTAGATTGCGTCTCAATACTTCTTAAGAGATAATTTTCTTAGGTCACTAGATAAGCGTTTTCACACTTTTTTAAGTTTATTAAATTTTTTGCTTTTGGTCTAAATTAGGTTGCGTCTCAACGCTTCCTAAGAGAGAATTTTTTATTTTTAGGTTACTACATAAAAGTTTTCGTACTTTTCTAGGTTTATTGAATTTTCTATTTTTTGTCTAACTTAGGTTGCCTCTCAACGTTTTCTAAGAGGAAATTTTTTATTTTTAGGCCACTAGATAAATATTTTTACGCTTTTCTAGGTTTATTGAATTTTGTTTTTTTGGTCTAATTTAGGTTGGGTCTCAACGCTTTCTAAGAGAGAATTTTCTATTTTTAGGTCACTAGATAAGCGTTTTCACGCTTTTCTCCGTTTATTGAATTTTCTATTTTTGGTCTAACTTAGATTGCGTCTCAACGCTTTCTAAGAGAGAATTTTTTATTTTTAGGTCACTAGATAAACATTTTCACGCTTTTTTAGATTTATTGAATTTTTTATTTTTGGTCTAAATTAGGTTGCATCTCAACGCTTTCTAAGAGATAATTTTCTATTTTTAGGTCACTAGATAAATATTTTCACGCTTTTTTAGGTTTATTAAATTTCTTTGTTATGTTATTTTTCTTTTTCGTTCTCCTTTAACTTTTCTTCATTTATTTTATTTTATCTAACGATCTTTTTGTATTTTTCTTCTTTTTTGCAGACTGGCGAGTACTTGCGGGGATTTGAAGGCTCTTCTCGCATCCTCGAGTGGTACCAGGTCCTCCCTTTATAGAGCCGAGTTCTTGTGGATGAGTCCGGATTCGGCCTGTTCATCCCCCTCCTCACGAGTACTTATAATGATCAAGTACTCATGACGGCCTTGGTGGAGAGGTGGTGGGACACCACCAATACCTTTCACTTCCCATCCTTTGAGGCGACCCTGACTCCCCTAGATTTTTCTATGATTACGGGGATCAAGGTAGGGGAGATCCTATCCCACTCAACTCGACCATAGACTCATGCCCGGAGGCGCTCACCTACTGGCTTTGCAGGATCTCACCGCAGTCCGATCGCGGGCACATCTGGTATGCATGGCTCATAGATAGCTATATAGGGTCCGAGTGCACCGAGCCCCGCCACTTTGAGTGGGTTTCTTGGGAATTCCTACTCTATCTTTTCGGTGCTTGCTTGTTTACGAACATGCAAAACACCATCCAGTTGTACTATCTAGGAGCCCTGCACGACCTCCATCGGGTGGCATGTTTCGACTGGGAAGGAGTAGCATTGGCCACATTATACACGAGCTTGCGGTCTATGTGTCGGGCCAATGAGATGTCTGCTAGAGGCTATTGGCGAATTTGGGAGGTATGATCTTGATCACACTCTTTGTCCTTGAGTGCATTTGAACTTCATTTCTTATTGACCCAGCCTAACACTTGTTCTGTTTGTTTGTCTTTTTTTGTTTTTTGTTTCTTTTTTCTCTTTTTTTTCTTTATCTTATTTACAGCCCTAGGCCTACGAGTTTCTAGGGCTACTGACTCCAGAAAATACTCACCGCGATCTCCAAATCATCCCGAGGGTAGCGCGGTGGGGTCAGAGTACACGGGGAAAGGAGGATGCAAAGGATCTAAACTCATATGGTCTCCATCTGGACTGCCTATCCCTTGCACAGGTATGTTCTATTTTAATTTCACGCGTGTTTGACTCTCTTTTGGTGATTTCTCTTATATGTAATTTGTGTTTGGTTTATTTTTCTTTTAGGTGCGTTGGTGCTTGTGGGAGGGCATGGAGGACCGTGCCGATCCCGATCTAATGAGGAGCCGATAGGCTTCTCAGAAGAGAATCCTGTTGGAGAGCCCATTCCGCCGAGAGTGGTTTCTAGGTGAGCGGGTAGTTCGGCAGTCGCTGAGACTGGACCACTTTTGGGTTCCTCAGCCACCTCCACTGAGCATGAGGTCGATGTACACAATTCCATTTGAGGATGTCATCAAGGCGATGTACGGCTTCACATCTAAGGATTTCCCAGTCAAGGGGAACTACGCCACCTTTGCTCGCGACTTCCCGATGCGTCTGATAGAAATTCAGCCTGCAGAGGTGCAGATCAGACAGCCCTTGACATCTCAGGTTCCTCCTGTGGCTGGTGCTCGTCCTGCTCATGCTGGTGGTGGTGGTGCCGTGACTACCCGAGCTGCCTCTGTTGTTGTCGGCACTTATGCTGCCTCTGTTGCTGCCGGCACTAACGTTGTTCCTGCTCCAGATCCGAATGACCCTATCCTCCCAGCGTTACCTCAGGCGGTGGACACGTATCCTTATGAGTTTCGGCTCCCCCATTCCTATTCCTTCTCCTACGGTAGAGAAGCTACACGTAGGTGCTAGGGTGAGGAGGTAATTCACACTTTTCTCTCTTTATTTTTGTTTTTATGTTTTTTCCTATCTTATAATTTTGTTATGTTGATATGCTAACACTTTTTCTTTTCTTTTCGCTTTGTTTCTATTTTAGGTCCTCCAGGTCCCCCGTTCTTATATGGAGAGCTGCCTCATTACTATCACTGGTTTGATGGCATTGGTGAGGCAGCAGACATAGGCCCTCGAGAACGCATACCTGGATCCTTTCCCCCGACATATTCACCCTCCTCCTCATCCGGTGAATATTTTACTCTGCTTATTCACTCGTATGCCTTTTTTTATCTGCACATATATACATGCTGACGGCACTTCTTTTCTTTCTTTCTCTTTTTAAGTACTTGCAGCCTCGCTCTGTTAATTGTGGCCCTTCCATTCATGAAACATCCTTATCTTCCCGTGCCGTCACCATGTTTGCTATTGGTCAATCGGTAGCTACTTCCTGGGGACCTGCCCCATGGGTTGGGGTTCGGGTGCGTCAGACCGATAGTGACGATGAATTCGACTTGAGGAATGCCACCACTTCTGCATCCTCTGTCCCGGAGCCTCTGCGTTGCACTCGTCATCGACGTGATTAGGATTTCCTATATTTTTCTCTTATTTATTTGATGTACACCCGAGATACACTTTTTTTATAAACTTATATTCGGATGGGGATAGGCCTTCGTGCCTAATTTGGATATTTATTCAACATTCTCCTTTTTAGTTATTTTCCCATTTCTTCTTCTATATGAATATTTTTTTTATTTATATAGATGAATTGCACTTTATTTACATATATTACATATCTACAGAGGTTTTCTATATACAGAGATTATGTACATAATTTATTTACAGGGTTATGTTTAGGATGCGTACATGATATTTACACGGATGTGTACATATGTACAGGATGTGTACAGAAATATGTATATCAATATGTACATGGATTGCACTTATGTACAAGGATAGGTATTTATGTACAGGATATGTACAGGGTTTGATATCTACAAGATTTTATTTACAGAGTATTGCGTGCTCTTTTTTGGGATTTTGTTGTATTTTTATATTCGTACGAATGTACATGCATGGATGTTAGTAGATAGTAAGGCATAGACCGAGATGGTTATGTCACTACTTGCAAATCGTGAGTACCAGTGGCGGCAACTCCAATTTGAAGAAGGGAAGGAGAATAAAACTGCTTCCTTTGAAACAAATATGACACGTGTCATAATGGGAAAGGATGACATAGCGCGCACTATACAGATGTGGTGCACGCTAGGATGACGTGATGTGCGCCAGATTCAAACCACGTTCAGGTCCGCCAAATTTCTTATATAAAAGGCTGCCCAGTCTTCTTTTAGCATCCATCTCTAATGATTGTAACATGACTTCTTCTACTCAAAATTCTCTCTCATGCTGGGCCGATGAGTTTACTAAGATCGAGCAAACTAATTTTGTGAATTTTGATTTGAATACTCTTTTCCATTTGAGGGCCGTGAGGATGGATTGAAACTTTCTAAAAACATCTACTCAATTGTAGGATCTGATGAATCATATTTTTAGATTCGGAGATGAAGAGTTATGCCCGACCATTGAAGAGTTAGAAGATATCTTGCATCTCTTTCCTCGAGAGGAGATTTTGATTCCCACATCTCATGCGAGCCCAAAAAAAACTCTTGAGGAATTTATGCGGATTGAACGGTCGTGAAGCCTCTCTTATTCTGCATGGTGGGGTCATCGACATATCCTATCTAGTGAGCCATTTTTGCCCTGCCGACTCTCTTTCTGATTTTTCTCTACAGTCCTGCTGTCGCTATATTTTGTGCATCTATCTTTTGAAACATTTCTTTCTCTCCTCGAGAGATGAAGATGTCAGTACTACCTTAGTATAGGTAGCCTCTCAAGTAAAGGAGAAAAATAATTTTGTATCGCTGATCTTGGCCGAGACACTGATTGATTTAGATGTTATGCAATCTGTTATCTCTTTTGCTTTTACGGGCAGTCTTTTGTTCCTTCAGGTATCTCTCAAAGCTCTCCTTCTATATATTTCCCTTAATTTTTCCACTCAATTCTCATTTTTCTACATTTTTAATTTTTCCACTCAACTCTCATTTTTCTGTATTTTCTTTCAGATTTGGTTAATGGAGAAGGTGAATATTTTGGAGTATCCGCTGGCTAGAGTATATACTCCGAGAGCCTTTCTACAAAGAGGGGTTTGCTGCCCATGCATTACCATGGTTGAGTGGCAAGATTTCTTTGAGGCTCACACTGGCAAAAATATCTACTGGTGTTGTCCTTAGTGGACTATTCATATAGCAATTGTTTCGACCATGGAGCATTTCGGTGTCTTTCTTGTAGGCCTAAAGCTGACCATTTTCTATTTTTCCTCTTGCATTCCATGTCAGCTGGGTCGTGCTCAGATGTGCCCTTCGGCGGCTGTTCTCATGGCCACTTCTTCTCATTATGCTCCTTTTTGGAGCGTTATTGATAATTCTGGTCATCCTGGAAGATAATTGACTCGGGAGATCCCTGAGCAATGATTCTGTGATGGGTAATTCCCACAGCTGAGAAGGGAAATATAAAGCAGGAAGAAGACAACGATATGAGAAAAGAAGACTTAATTTGGTTGTTCCTGCTGCACTTTTATTATTATGTTTATTTTCTTTCTCTTTTGTTTTTGTTTAGAAAAACACTCGGGATTTGCACTTTTCCCTTTTCATGTATAACCTTTATTCGTAAAAGTTAAGTAATGAAAAATTCTTCCTTTTATGATCTTTGATCTTCTCACTTTGTTTGTTTGATGTTCGTTTTTTCCATACAATGGAAATTAATCAAAGGTTTTTAAAGAGATCTTTACATTGAATCATAATCAGATAAAGGGTTTTGAAAGATTGAGTACTTGGGTATGTCGTATTTCCCTTTTTCTTTTTCTAAGAGATGTTTATTTATATATAAGTTTGGGCCGAATTTCAAACTGAAGTTGCCTACGTATCCCAAAGAAAAGGAATTAAGTCACAACGTAGTTCCGATCTGATTCCAACTCAGGTTTTAACACTCTCCTTTTTTATGCCCTTTTTTTTTGCCAAAGCTACCCTTTCGGTTTTTTAACCTTATAGGTTGCTCTTACTTTTTCCTGAGTTATTTGTTTCATCAGTTTCGACCCAGCAAACCTATCTTATTTTTCATCATTTTTTTAAAGGTAGTACTTTTTAGTTGGTCCAAATTGTTTGGGGTATTGAAAGTATTTCCGTCAAGATCCATAATAATAACGGCTTCTTCCGTCATAATGACTTTGATTATATATAGTCCAGCTCAATTTGGTTTGAATTTTCTTCTTGAATCAAAGATAGGGGCTCGATTTTCCTTGAGCACGAGGTCCCCTTCCTTGAGATTTTGGATTTTGATCTTTTTGTTAAATGTATGGGCTACCCTTTTCTGATAGCCTTAAACATGAAAGAGTGCCCTCAGTCTCCTTTCGTCAAACAAAAATAAGTTCTCAAAATGATCCATCTGCCATTCTGCTTCTGGTATACTGTATTTTTCTATTACTCGGAGAGAAGAAATTTCTAACTCTACAGGTAGAACAACTTCAATCTCGTTTCCTAGAGAGTAGTGGGTGACTCCTGTCGAGGCTCGGATTGACGTCCTGTACCCCCAAAGAGCAAATGGAAATTTTTTTGACCAATCCTTACTGGCTTCTATTATCCTTTGCAGGATTCTCTTAATGTTCTTATTTGCTACCTCGACTACTCTGTTGGTCTGCGGTCTGTACGAGGATGACTTGTGCGCAATGATTCTGTATTCTCTGAGCAAATCTAGTACTTCCTCATTGGAAATGAAATCAATTATTTGATATAATTTCGTGAGGAATACCATATCGGCAGATAATATTATGCTTGATAAATTTGGCCACATGAGAAGCTTTGAGGATTGAAAAGGAAGCAGCCTCGACCCATTTCGTGAAATAGTCAATGGCTACTAAGATGAATTCATGTCCGTTCGAAGCTTTCAACGTGACTTTACCCATGATGTCTATTTCCTAGACTAAAAATGGCTAAGGGGAAGTTATACTGTATAGTTCTGATGGTGGAAGATATACTAGATTTGCATAGATTTGGCACTTGCGGTATCTTTTGATGAACTTAACGCATTCCATTTCCATTGTCATTCAAAAATAGCCTTGTCGCAAGATCTTCTTGGCCAACATCATCCTATTCATGTGAGGCCCACAGACTCCTTCGTGTACTTCTTTCACGATTTCTTAACCTTCTTCGTCAGTTACACAAAGCTTGTTCACCCCCAGATAAGCCCTTTTATACAGCTTTCTACCACAGATGACGAATTGAGCTGCTAATCTTCTAATGGCTCTCTTGTCCTTTTCACTGGCATCTTTTGAATATTTTCCCTCCTTAATAAAGTTCCAAATGTCATGGAACCATGGTAAACCATCTCCTGCTTCTCGCTCTAAGATTGCAATTTCGTATACTCTCATACTCCTCTGTTCAATCACTAAATGCCTCATTTTGGCCACTGTGGGTATGTCAATCATAGAGGCAAGACTAGCAAGGGTCTCAGCAAATTTATTTTGAAGTCGGGGTACATGGATGAAAATGACTTCCTCAAAATTGGAGATAAGTCGGTCGAGCTCCTAGTAGTATGGTATTAATTTCTCCTCCTTGACATTCCATTTCCTACTGGCTTGGGAGACGACCAAAGTGGAGTCACCGATCACTTCTAATTTCCTCGCTCCCAATTCTAAGGCAGCTTCCATCCCAACGATACACGCTTCATATTCGACTTGATTATTGGTGATCTCAAAATTCAGTTTATAGGCCAACGGAACATGCAAATCATTTTGAGTGGCTAGCAGTATTCCGATCCCATAACTATATTGGTTGGAGGCACCGTTAAAATATAACATCCGTAGCTCATTCTCAACTTTCAACACATCTTCATCGGGAAACTAAAAATCTGTATCTTTTTGTCCCTCAACTGGCTGATCAGCCAAGAATTTTGCTACGGCTCATCCTTTTATCGATTTCTGGTCTTGTAGTGCAGTTCAAACTTGGCCAATAATAGTAACCATCGGGCCAATTTTTCTGTTAGTGCAGGCTTTTGGAACAGGTACTTGAGCGGGTTTATTCTTAAAATTAACACTACAGAGTATGTCAGCATGTAGTGTCGTAATTTTTCAATGACCATACTAAAGCCCAATAAGTTTTTTCCAACAGTGTGTATCGGGCTTCACAATCTGTCATTTTCTTGCTCAAGTAATACACAGCTTTTTCTTCGTCGTTGTCCCCTTCTTGCGCTAGCATGCAGTCCATTGCAGACTCACTCACTGATAGGTAGTCGATTAACAATTTACCTGGTTTCAGAGGGGAAAGCACCAGAGGTTTTTATAAGTACTCTTGGATAGACTCAAAGGCATTCTGGCAATGTTGGTCCCATTAGAATTTAGTATTCTTTCTGAGCAAACGAAAAAGAGATTCACAGGTTGTAGTCAGTTTCAAGATGAAACGACTAATGAACTAAATTCTCCCAAGGAATCCTCTAACTTCTTTCTCTATCTTTGGGAGAGGCATTTCCAGAATCGCCTTGATTTTAGAAGGATCCACCTCTATCCCTCTTTGGGTAATGATGAATCCTAACATCTTACCTGTTATAACTCCAAAAGCATATTTCTGTGGGTTCAGTCTCATTCGGTACTTCCAAATTCTCTTGAAAAATTTCTCCAAGGCCGGGTTATGTCCTTCACGGTCTTTGGATTTGACAATCATATTATCAACATATATTTCTACTTTCTTGTGTAGTATGTCGTGCAGTAATGCCGTTGCAGCACGTTGATATATGGCTCTTGTATTTTTCAAACTAAAGACATAACCCGATAACAATATGTCCCCCACGGTGGGGTGAACGCAGTCTTTTCTTTATCTTCGGGGGTCATGAAGATCTGGTTGTATCCTGAGAATCCATCCATAAATGATAGCAGGGCATGACTAGCAGTATTATCCATAAGGACACCTATGTGTGGTAGAGGGAAGTCGTCTTTGGAACTTGCCTTGTTAATATCGCGCAAGTCAACACAAATTCGCACTCGATTGTCTTTCTTTGGCACAAGGACAATATTAGCAATCCAACTGGGGTATTCTATCACCTGAAGAAAGCCAGCATTCACATCTTTGGTAACTTCCTCTTTGATTTTGAGGACCCAATCAGGTCTTACATGTTGAAACTTTCGTTTCACTGGTTTAGCATCGGGGTAGATGAGAATTTTGTGTTGGACGATTTCTGGGTCAATTCTGGGCATGTCTGCATATGATCACGCGAAGATATCTTTAAATTTCTTTAATAATTTGATTAATGGCTCACATTCTTCATTTGACAGAGCATAATTGATCTGGACCATTTGGGGATCCTTCTCAGTACCCAAATTTATTGAAAAAGTTTCTTCAATTAAGGGCTTAGGGTGCATCTCTTCTTCTTTTTCAATTAAAAATTTTATTTTCTGGGAAACGTGTGACACCTCACTTTTCACAACACAAATCTTAAGCACTAAACTGAGAATAAAGGCGTTACGCCTTGAGAAATGACATTCGAACCCTATAAACAAAGGGATGAATGCATGAAATATGGAATAAGATAAATCTAGAAAGATGAAATTGATAAAAAGAATTCAAATAAATTTTGAACAATGAGATTTTAAAACATTCAAGTTAGAAAATCCTGCAAAAGACGAAAAATGCGCAGAAAACCAAAACGGGCCAAAATAAGGCCCATAAACTCCAAAATTTTAAATACAAATTTTGGTAAAGAATGAGACTGAGCTCAACCATAAGGACCCAATAGAGTCACAAACAAAATAACTCAATTTGAGAGTTCAAAAGAAGAAAATTCATGGAATGCCTAA
>JAUTBS010124795.1:0-12565 GCA_032361285.1 Aequorea victoria | reverse complement strand
TTTATGGTTGAGCTTAGTTTCATTCTCTACCCAAATTAGTATTTAAATTTTTGGGCTTTAGGAGTTCCTGGGCCTTAGTTTGGTCCGTTTCGATTTTCTGCGCCTTTTTCGTCTTTCGCTGAATTTTCTAACCTGAACATTTTAAAATCTCCTTGTTTAAAATTTATTTGAACTCTTTTTACAAATTCCATATTTCTAGGTTTATCCTATTCCATATTTCATGCATCTATCCCTTTGTTCGTAGGGTTCAAATGTCATTTCTCAAGGCGTAATGCATTTATTCTCGTTTTAGTGCTTAAGATTTGTGTTGTGAAAAGTAAGGTGCCACAATATCCCCCTTTTAAAGAAATTTCGTCCCAAAATTTAACTTACCAGGTGTAAAAAGGTGTGGATGCCTTCCTCTCATGTCCTCCTTCATCTCCCGTCAACATTTAAGTCACGAGTTAATTTTACCTCTTTATTTCCATATTAGCTTCTCCTTCTCAATTGGATACTTTCAGCACACTTAGCCACTTACCGCCTTCCGAGAATAATATTAGTTGCTATAAATATAATAATGTCTTATTTCCTTAACAAAGAATTGGGTTCTACCACTTATCCAAAACATAGCTTCTTAATCTCATACTTATGTTTGTATGATAGAGGGCAACTCCTTTTTATTATTCTTACGCCACCCATAAGATTTAAATTCCTATGAAATGTACTCATTCTCAATGCTTACTAAACACAACTTAGCATTCTCGCTTATCACACATTTCTCCTCATATACTTCGTTTCATGTTCTTAACAAGTTCTAGGTTCATAGAATAGTTTCTCGGACCCTTCATGCCCGAAAAGTAATATTACTCATAGCATACCTAATGTCTATCATCATTACTTGTTATAGGTGCCACTTCATACTATTGTCTTTAACATAATCAAATTAATTAAGAGATATAACTAATGTATTCCTTATACAATCCTTTCATCAATGCTATCATTCGTCCTACGATCATGTATACGCATTTCATCTCAAAGTCTACGTTAATTATCAAGGTTCTACTACTCATAAGTTTTCTCATAAGATTTAATTTCTTACAACGTTGATCATCATCGCCTCCTTACATAATTGGATCCCTTGATATCCCTTTTTATCGCAAAACGAAGGTGGTGACACGTCATGTCAACTCCTCACTTAATCCTAAAATCCTACTCAAAAATATTTCATTCTACCTTTTTCTCAGCTCAATGCGAGATACTTCGCTCTAACTTTTCATCTCATCATTAGACTATAACATGATACCAATACTTTTGTGAAGAATTCCCTTAACAATCAAGGGTGTAATTCAACACCATTCCCACAGAACTTTCTCTACGAACAGCTGTGTAAAAATACACTCCCTCAACCAACTCATCTTTTCCACAAAGATTCCAATGAACCCACTATGTAAGACTCATTCTACGTCCATGTTCTACACCCTTAATCCTACTGTTGGGCCTATCTCCCTAATCTAACAAACTTTCTTAGACTTTCAATTAGAACCAACGTCGGCACCAACGCATTTTCAATTATATTTCCAAGCTAGTTAAATAGACGTCCGAAGACAAGGGTATGATAATCTATGGTCCACTTTCCTAGGTTACACACAACCTATCACATTTTCTCAAAAAGGGTACGCACATAAGTCTGGCGACGATTCCATCATCCCACCACTTACGACTTATAACATCGGCGATGTGCCAGTCCACTGCGACCTCTAGACTCAAGATATTTCCATAACCGACCCAACCTATGCTTTGATAGCACGCTGTCATGCCCCCCCTCAACACGAATTCCGTTAACATTCAAAGAAGCCTTTATATTTTTTTTACATAACACAACTTTACATCAAAAGAGGACACTCCAGCCACTATCTCATATTTTAGTTTACAGACCAAAATGAAATATCAAGTGGAGTATATCTCCATAGACCCTAACCCAGACCTAATCTTGCAGTGGACCTGACCGCGGACATCATTTGCTTGTACCTGTAACAACGATCTGTGTGGGGGTGAGGTATAATTCACGTGCTTACCAATCGCTAGCAATAGCATTATAAATGGCACAATAAAAAAAAATAATTCATCACTTTAAAACATGATAACTTTTCACAAAAACATGACTTTTATCATAAAAGATTTCAAGTTTCCATCTTTTCACAAAATCACCTCGTAAGAGAGTTTTTCCAAGACTTAATCCATTTCTAATCTTTCTTTACTCTATATCTTCATTTCGTTATTTCTCTTAGAAAAGCGTTGTTCATCATTTTGCCGTTCATTATCTTTTAAAAGAAAATCTCTCAATTTATCACCGATCACCTCTCAGTGGAGGATTTTTCAACAATCACCTCTCAGCTGAGGATTTCCAATATTATTTTCGTCTATTCACTTAGTAGTGATAATTATGTCTTTTCATTTCACACATCCACTTAGCAGTTGTAACATATTTAGCCATTTATTAATTATATTTTCTCATAATGTCTTGGGTTGTATTAACTTCCCAACCAGGAGTTGTTACAGTACTCTTACCCTGAATGTCCCGCCTACTCAGTCGACATGGCTAAGGATCATTCTCCGGGCTACCTTAACAATGCTCAGTGGTAGAGCTATGACATATATCCACATGGGGTTAGCTGTGCGATAAATTCATTTTCTTATATCATGGTATATATTCACATAATAACACATCATAATACACCATGTCATATATCCATACAGGGTCAGATATATGATATATCCACATAATAATATATATAATATACCGTGGCGTATATCCATACAGGGTCAGATATGCGATATACCCACCATATGGCACACACCATGTAATATCAAGGCTATCATGATACAAATATCATATCTATTAATCATTTATCTAAACTTTTATTTAAGTTCTTCCTTATATGTTCATATATCTTTCCGTAAAACTTTCATAACTTTCATAAGTTAGCTTTCCTTTTCGCCTCAATCAACTTATCTTTCATATTCACTCAACGCGTCTTATATGTAACTCGTATTATCATACCTCTTATGTTCACCTATATTCCCAAAGATCATTTCATAACATATTGACTTTAAGTTCCAAAACAGGTTCAGAGATCGTTTCATAAAACATAAGTTCACAAATATAACTTTCTTTCACAAGTAAAACAATCATTCATTCATTTTCTCAAATCATAAAGATCAAAGTATAAGGAATTCAACCATTCACACATTCATAATACCAAACTAGTGATAAGAAACACCCACCTCAAAAATGAGTGCTCCTCCTCGAGCCACGCCCTCCGGTTCTCTCCGGAACTCCGGTTCCTAACACATAGATAAGATATGAACTTAACTTTGTGAACTAAGGTGACACATGCATGTTTTTGTTGGTATGTATGTGGGCTATTTTTCTTCTTAAGAATATCCTTTCTAATCATTCTTGGTATTCTCATGGTCCCTAAGGTCCCCAGCTTAAGTTTAGGTACTTAGGTTTGCTTAAAGCCTTCTGAAACTATATTCTTCTCATTTTCAGATTCTGCCCCAGAGAATCAAAAATACTTTAAAACTATCAAACCTCACTCGAATATTTTGTAAAATTACAGAGAGCTAGATTATTATGTTATCTAAACTTTTCAAGAAGAAACCGAGGACTGGTTGTCAAACAAAAGTGGCCTAAAAATTCATACCACAGAATCTATCCAACAAAGAGCCTGTTTGAAACAATCAAGATATCTCAAAATCTATTGAACCAAAGTGAGTTCTGTCAATTTGTGGCGAAACAAGACCCATAGGAATTTCTTTTTATAGGTGGCTCTTCTCAAGGGAAGTTTTCTAGAATAGTCTACTAGGGTTCAAAGTGGGCTGTGTTTCTGCCTCACTGTCACAGAAACTTCAAAAATAGAATAGGGGTTCAAGAATACATTTTTGGGTCTTAGTAAAACTCAAACATATTTATAACTTGTTACCATAGCTCTGTTTAAAGAATATTTTCAGTTAGGGCTTGTTTGGCTAACACAAAAAATCATAGATTGGGTCTTTAATGTTACTATTTTGACATTTTCTTGAGGTTCCTTACTCCTTTCTTATTTTCTACGCTCTTACCCATCGATGAATTATTTTTTTCCAACTTAAAATCAATTTTCATGTTATCTTAGACATTTCTACTAACTTTTTCATATGTCTCTATTTATTTCTCCATCATGGTCTTCAATCAACAAAGTTCCTCTTTTTTAGGTTCAAGATCATTCTTTTATGTTCTTCCATGTTCCTATCTTCTTTTTGTTTAAAGAGGGAAGAGATGTGTGAGATGATTTTAGAACTTTAAAGACAAGATTTAAGATATTCTTACTTGATATTTTTCTTAGTTGGAGGATGGAGAACTCAAGCTTTAAGTTCCTCATTCTTCCTCCTTTCTTCATTTCCTTTTTTTAATTCCTTCTTCTTTTTTCTTCTTTCTCTTTTTTCTTCTCCTTTCTCTTCTCCTAGGAATGGTCGAAAATTTTTTAGAGAGGGAAAGATGTTGAGAAAATGTTTTACGTGTTGGAGAATGGGTTCTATTTATAGGCAAATGTTTGGGGGTGAAAAGTCCATTTTACTCCTCATTTAGTTTTCATCCAACTTTCAATTCAATTCTTGTTCTTCCAATTTGGTTTCAATCTAACTAAATATTGGGCTCCAAGAATTATAATACCTTGTTTGGATTCAATAATCTATTTTTCTTAGGCTATAAGGCCTTATTTGGTTTAATAGAGAATAAGTTCCCTAATTTTATGGTACTTGATGAGACATTTCTATTTTCATTTTATTTAATTCGAATTATGTCACGTCACATCTCTTATCCTCTCGTGTTCCTTGCACTATTCATTGAAGACTTTTGAGTCTTGATGAGGTAAAAAGACAATTTTTGGAAGAAAACATCATTTCCATTTTTTTCTTTCTTTTCCTTTTCTTTTTCTTTCACTTTTTCTATAAAATGTCACATCACCCTTTTCTCTTCAAGGGGGATTTTGGCCAGAGCTTCTAGAAGTTTCTAAAAATGTTTATTTTATTTTTATTTTAATTATTTATGAGAATTAGAATGGGTTTTGGGCCAATTATCAAAGTTTTGGGCCAAATTTTATGTTTTGGGCCTAACTTTGGTTTGGGCTTGTAATTAAATCAATTGGGTTATTAATAAACTAATTGGGCTCAAATAATTATTTATATTGGCCCCCATAATGTTTCGCCCAAATCCCTAATTAAATTTTCTGTTGGACTTCTCAAAATTTGGGCCTCATTTAGGCCTTCCATAACTTTCATTCTTTAAACTATTAATTGAGTTCTTTGATTTATGATTTTATTGGGCTCTTATCTTTGGTCTTAGTCTCATTATCTAGCCAAATTAGTGTTTCAAGTTTTGGGCTTTAGGAGTTCCTAGGCCTTACTTTGGACCGTTTCGGTTTTCTGCGTCTTTTTTGCATTTCGCAGGATTTTCTAACTTTAACGTTTTAAAATCTCTCTGTTCAAAATTTATTTGAACTCTTTTTATCAATTCCATATTTATAGCTTTATCCTATTCCATATTTCATGCATTCATCCCTTTGTTCATAGTGTTCAAATGTCATTTCTCAAGGCGTAATGCCTTTATTCTCTGTTTAGTACTTAAAATTTGTGTTGTGAAAAGTGAGGTGTCAGAGATGGAACCTCTATCTCGATCGGGAGGACTGCCCATGCTGTAGACTAATGAGTAAGCAGTTGCTCCTATAGAAGTCTAGATTGAAGTGCGGTAACCCCACAAGGAAAATGGTACCTTGTCGGGCTAGTATCGGCTTTTGAATATAATGTTTTGTAAAATTTTGTTAAAGTTCTTGGTTGCAACTTCAATAGCCCCATTAGTTTTAGGGGGTACGGTGACGACTTATGATTGGTGATCTTGTACTCATTAAGCAGATCTAGAATTTTCCCTCTAAAATGCGACCCATTATCTGAAATAATCTCATATGAGATCCCGTAATGGCAGATGATGTTATTCTGGATGAACTTGGCTACCCGCATAGACTTCAACGTGGCATACGATGTAGCTTCTACCCATTTCATAAAATAATCGATGGCCACCAGGATAAACTCGTGCCCATTGGAGGCCTTTGTCAACACTTTTCCAATCATGTTGATTCCCCATGCTAAAAATGGCCATGGCATAGTCATGTTGTGCAACTGATTTGGAAGGACGTACAGAAGATTAGCATGAACATAGCTTTTGTGACATCTTTTGACGAACTCATTGCACTTTAACTCCATGGTAGTCAAGTAATTTCCTTATCTTAGAATTTTTTTGGCTAGCATATGTCCACTCATGTACGGACTGCAAACTCCTGCATCGATATCTTTCATTATCATTGACCCTTGTTTGTTATCGACACATAATTATAACATGCCACTGTAGGATCTTGTGTGCAGGTCTTCTCCAAATAGTACAAACTGAACTGATAATCTTTGAATTACTTTCTTGTCTTTCTCATTAGCTCCCTAGGGGTAAGCTCTTTTCTCAATGTAGTTCCTCACGTCGGTATACCGTGAAAGGTCCTCATCCTCTTCATCTAAAGATGCTATGGTGGGATGGCTCGGTTAGTTCTTTTAGTCGATCAATAAGGGCCCGACCCTGATGCCCATTGATATCTCTATCATGGAGCCTAACATGGCGAATGCATTGGCAAACCTAATATCTCGCTCGGGATATGAGTGAACTAGATCATATCAAACTATGGGATCAAACCCCAAACCATGTCGTGATACGACTTTAGCTTTTGTTCCTTGACTTTCTATTCGATTGTTGATTGCAAAATCACTACAACAATTATGCTTTTCATTCCTAGCTCCAAGGCTCCTTGTATTCTCGAGATCCAGGCCTCAACCTCGGATCCATTGTTAGTGACCTCGAAATTCAACTTAAAGGCTATTGGTATAGAAGCATTATCTGGTGCAACTAACAAAATCCCAATACCATATCCATTATGATTGCCTACTTCATTAAAATATATTCCCACGTCGTGTTCTCGATTTGCAATATCTCCTCGTTAGGGAATTCAAATTCCATGTCGTCTGATCCTTCTATTGGGTTATTTGGTAATAATTTTACTACTGCTCATCCCTTCATAGACTTTCTGGTGATGAATTTGATGTCAAACTCTGAAAGCATTAGCAACCATATATCCATTGTTCTAACTAGAGTTGATTTCTTGAATAGGTACTTGATGGGTCCATGCAGGAGATTAAGTTAAGTGAGTAGGACAACATATTGTGCCTTAAATGTTTGGTAAACCATAAACGTGCCCAATTTGTCTTTTCCAAAGCCATGTAATTCTATTCATATCTAGTCATCTTCTTACTCAGGTAGTATATCACGCTTTCTACTCTTGCACTGTCCTCTTGTGCCAACATGTATCCCATACAGGTCTCCATCACTGTCAGGTACATTATCATAGTCTTTCCCTCCCAAGGGGTGATCATAGTGGTAGATTTTTCATATAATCTTTGATCTATAGAAAGGCCCCTCTGAAATTCCTTGTTCCACTCAAACTTTATCCTTTTCTTGAGTTGCACAAGGGTTCGCAAGTGTTTGTCAGTCTTCAGATGAACTGACTAATGTATTGAATTCTCCCTAAGAATCCCCTCACCTCTTATCTTCTTAGTGCAGACATATTGAGAATTTCCTTGATCTTTGATAGGTCTACCTCGATCTCTCTCTCAGTGATCATGAGTCCTAATATCTTTCCTATAGTTATTCCAAATGTGCATTTCTGTGAATTCAACCTAATCTTGCACTTTTTGATCCTTTTGAACTTTTTAGGGCTATTATGTGTCCTTGATTCTCTTTTGAATTTACAATCATGTCATTCACATACACTTCTACTTCTTTGTGGATCATGTCATGCAGTAGGATGGTTGGCGCTCTCTGATAGATTGTCCTGACATTCTTCAGCCCAAATGGCATAACTCTATAGCACTAGGTTCTCCACTAAATAGTGAAGATGGTCTTCTCCCTCTCTTCTGGTACCATCAGAATTTGATTGTAGCCCGAAAATCCATCACAAAATGATAATAGGGCTTTTCATGCAGCGTTGTCAACCAAGATATCTATGTGAGGCAAGAGAAAGTTGTCTTTAGGACTAGCCTTACTTAAATTTCAAAAATCCTTGCAAACTTGAATCCTTCCATCCTTTTTGGGTACCGACACTATGTTGGCTACTCACTGCGGGTACTCTTTCAACATGAGAAATCGTGCCTCAAGTTGTTTGGTGATTTCATCCTTTATCTTTAGCGACTTGTCGGCCTTGACTCTATACAACTTTTACTTCACACATTTAGCATCGGGATACAAAGGAAGGCGGTGCTGGACATTCTCAAGGTTAATTCTAGGCATGTCCTCGTATGACCAAGAGAATAAGTTTATGTATTCTTTTAGCAGTTCAACCAATTCTTTGCATTCTTTTAGAATTAAAGTACATCTAATTTGTACTTGCCTAAGATTTTGTTCATTAACTAGATTTATTGTTATGATTTCTTCCATAATGCGCTGGGCACGTCTATCTTCTTCAAATTCAATGATATTTTTAATCTTTTTTGGAATTTCTTCATCATTCTCATGCATTTTATTATCAAAAATGAGAATTACATATGAAGACTCAGTACAAACAAAAGAATGAGACATGGGATTGACTAATGACCCAATCTTTACATCAAACTCAAAACTATACTTGCTAGAGGTGAGCTCACTACTTGAATCTTCACTAAACTCAGACTCTCACGACTCGACATTCATTTTGATGATTGATGAGGATTTAGCTAGCCGGTCGGTCAGTACCGACCAAGTTGAAGAACGACTGCAGAGAAGAACTCCTTTAACCCGCAGGACAAAAACCCCATCACGCGAACAAAGATAGGTGCCGAGTGAAAGTACCCTACCCGGTCGGACGCATCAGCTCGGCACAGCCGACCGACCGAGGAGACCATCTCCCGAACACTGAAAAGGTAACTTTGAAAAATTAGCCGAGTGATCACTGCGAATCCTGAGAATCGCGCCCTGTAGGCGAATCTTCAGGGATTCTCTCTCATCTTTTACAACAATCTAGGAGCACGGGACAACTATAAATAAGCTACATTTGTAACCCTAAAAGGTACGCCATTAATAACTGAGTATTTCTCTGTACTTTCCTCGATTCGATTGCCCATTTCTTTGACTTAGACGTCGGAGCCTCCTAGGCCGGCACCCCACCGGTGTCTAGGTTTTCGTTCATTTCAGGTTTAACCGCGAAGGCCAAGGAGTCAACGTCATCAAACACGAGCCAAGTCGACGAGTTCATTAGCCATCCGAATTCAGGTACCAACAATGATATTTTCAAGACTCTAATTATTTAAACTTCCTTCAACATCCGTGATCCTGCTAAGGCTTGAGAGTTCTTATGGTTCCATCATCATTACTGCAACGTCTTCGAGCGATCCCTCAAGGTTGAGGTCAAGAAGATAAGTTCTAATGAAGACTCATCTATCAAGTTGATCCAATCGACCGACACTTTATTTGGTTCTGGCTTGCCTTCTTTTTCATCATTCAGTTTCCTCAACACTAAATCTTCTTCATCTTATTATCTTTTCTTGGGCTCTTTGACTATTTCTTCTCTTCTAGGTCCATCTTATTCTGGAAATGGTGGCTTGAAGTGCCTCCCTCTTTGGGTGAAGTGATCGAATTCTTCTGGGTTTGACATGTACCATGTATTATCAGTGTCCTCTTGGCATAAACTTAGGTAATAAAAGAATTTTCAGTAATCTTTTTGTTCTTCATCGTCCAATGGAAATCATTGGTACATTTCTCCCACCATATTGACATGGTCTTTATCTTGGTGCTTACCCAAGGCTTGGGTAGGTGGAATGGGATTAGAAAGGCGGACGGGTCAAAAATTGGGTTTGAGAGGCCCTGGGGACTGGTATTTTTGACTTAGGTGGGTTTACCAGTTTAGGCTCTTGGTACCATGCAGAATCATCGGTGGAATTTTTCAAAATTCTCGAATCACTACGACTCTCTTCAATGACGTTCGCATACGAGAACAAAAGAAACAAACCTACACATAGACTTACAGATCATATGCAAGCATTGAGTTCAATTCATGACTTAATCAAGGTTCTGGTCCTAATTGAAGAGTTTTATAGATATTCTATATGCACCGAAAAGATTTTTTGGGTAGTCTATTTCATCATTCCCCAAGCTAAGATTTCAGAGTACAATATTCATTCCAAATTGTTCACAAATGTATATTTGTTTTGACAATTGTACACCCACTTCTTTTTCATATACCCTAGATAAGAGTACGCGGCTTGAGAGGTGGCTACTTCCAAGAGGTTCTATTTAGGTTCGATCCCAAAAGGTTTCAGGGCTAGAAGACCGAGGCTTCTAAAATGCTAGAAAACATGAATGGATTTAAAGAGAAGCAATAACACCTTAAATTCTATCCCTCTTAACTAATTCCCAGTGTAGTCGCCATCTGTAGGTACTCCCTCCTCGCTCGGGTTGGAGAAAAAGATGTTGTCCCTACCGGGATGAAGCCCTTTTAGATGGCAAGAAAAAAATGTGTCATTGCGTGTCAAATCATGATATTCACAGAAACATAATCAACTCTCGATTGTACGACACTCATTAATTCAATTACGATCATAAAAATCTTGAAACAAAGTTTCCGTACAAACTAGAGTCACCACTTAGTTTTAAGGTCCAAGAACCTATGCGTGACTCTCTTTGTATTAGGCTTAATCTTTTCATCACCACAAGTTGTGTTCGGGAGATAAAGTACCAAATGGAAAGGTGTTAGTCTCCCACTGAACATAACCTTATGGTTAGCCTCTACTCATGTAATGCCCCGAAAATTCGGTTCGTTATGAGACATAATTATAGTAATTAGGGTTATTCTAATAAACAAACATTCCACACGATTTAATATTTAACATATGATAGTAATATTTTTGCGTTCCTGCGCGGAGCACGCCCTATTTTAATATTACATGCCAACAAAATTTTAAAGGAAATTAGAAAAGTACAAGTCTTCAAGTCATGGTTTTTCATGTGAGCCACGGCTCGACATACTCCTCGTATTACTCCTCAATTGCTGGCTCCTCTTCTAATCCTAGCATAAAATGCCGTGAGCTGCGAAGCACAGAAAGAATCTCCCAAATCTAACATTTCTAACACTTAATACATACAACAGGATATAATAAAATATGATATGCAAAAAATGCTGTAAACTTTGATTCACAAACAGAACTCCTTTACGCTGAAAGGATCCAAAAAAATAGAATTACCCAAACTTGAACTCGTAGAAATTTAGGCCCCCCGACAGCTGGATACAATTCTCCATTTGCAGATTATGAGACACAGTGAGCTAAGTGCTCCAACTGGCTCATAAGGCTCCCGGCTAGAACCAATCTGAATGACCCACCTTGTCACACTATGAGCCGTAGCCGAGTGACATACTTAACTATCTCATGAATTCCCCAAGGGTGGCGGGGTATAGCCAGGTGCATCACACCCTGGAACCACCATCCCTCTGAGTCCATGACTAAGTCTGCGTTAAATTCATAAGTTTGACACGGTTTACCACTATACACTGTACCCATCAAATGATTATAGCATGGGAGGAAAAACCACCCTCTTCATCACAAGATCAAAACCCAAGTCACAACCATGTGAACTTGTCCACAACAATCACACTGTCCAACCAGAAACAACTTTAGCCAAGCTAGACACAATGTGAACAATCCCACCTAAGACTCAGGCCATGCACGAGAGATGCCCTAATATAAGTTGAGATCATATAACAATCATTCCATCCATAAACATACATTCAAATCCATGGATGATGTTTAAACATGAAACAAACAAGACTTAGGCTTAAAGGAGCCTTAAACACTTTGTTTTTATGAACAGAGTAACATTCCAGAATTTGCCACAGAGACCTTAAAATAATTTAAAACTCCAAAGCCTTACTGGAAAATTATGAAACTTTACAAAAAGCTAGATTAAGGTGTTACCTACATTTTTCATGAAGGAACTGAGAGCTGGTTGTGAACATAAAGGGGTTCCGAAATTACTACAATAGAATCTGTAGGTAGTGGGGTCTGTTTAGAAAAATCAACATATCTCGAAATATACTGCATGAAATTAACTTATGTAAAAAAGAGGTGAAACTAGACTCGTGTATCTTTGTCTGGATATATGGATCATCTGAAGGGGATTTTCATAGAGAAAGATACAAGGGTTCAAAGTGGACTCTGTTTCTGACTCTCTGTCATAGAAATTTCCAAATTAGCTAAGGGGTTAAAAAATATATTTTTGGGTCCAACCAAAAATTACACACTCTCAAGAAATCCTAAATAATCTCTGTTAGAAACAGATTTTTATTTAGAGTTCATGTGGTTTACACAAAAATTATGGAAATGGCCTAAAAACTACTCTGTTTTGGTCATTTTTTCACAAACATAAACATTCAACAATCATTCCTATTTTAACTCATCAAAAGCATGTCCAAACATAACATAACATCAT
>JAUTBS010124684.1:0-12565 GCA_032361285.1 Aequorea victoria | reverse complement strand
AAATTAAAATATCATAAAATTCTAATAAAATGTGACAATACAAGTGTTATTAGTTTATCTAAGAATCTCATTCAACATCCTAGGACCAAACACATAGAAATAAGACATCACTTTCTAAGAGATCATGTACAAAAAGAAGATGTGTTATTAAAATTCATAAGTACGGAACACCAACTAGCAGATATATTCACTAAACCTTTAAATGAAGAAAATTTCAATTACATAAAAGGTGAATTAGGAATGTTAAACCCATGAAAAACATTTTTACCTTTCATGGGTCGACTCACAAGAGTTATGAGTCAACTCTGTATGCTGAGTTTTCCAAATATCAGTCATTGGGTCGACTCACATTGGAGTATGAGTCGACTCACTCCGTCGTTATGTCATTGTTAAGAAATGACAATGGGTCGACTCACAGACAACAATGAGTCGACTCACAACTTTCATGAGTCGACTCATATACCTTTTTGTCTAAGCAAATTTTTTAGACTTGTGTCGACTCACAGAATACCATGATTCGACCCAACTAAGATTTTTTTCTTCAAATCCTTTGACAGTTTATTCATGTCGAATCACAACATCCATGAGTCGACTCACAATCTCGGGTATATAAATAAGTTTTGAATGCCGAAATTCATTTTAAAATCAAAATTCTCCCTCCCTTTCTCGCGTAACTCAAAACCCTTGTGTCGCCCCTCTTGTCCTCTCTCGACTCAGACATCTAACCACATCGCATCAATCCCCTCTCCTCTCTCCCCGATCATAACCATCTTTGAACCTTCAACCCTCAGTAGAACAACTGTTTGATAGTGATATGATGAAGCCCTAGCTCCGCGTCAATGATTTTTGCAAACCCTCACCACCGTCAACTCAGACTTCGATTCTCTAATGGAACCTTCAATTCCTTCCAAGAGATCAAAGAAAAGATCAGTTGATCAGGGAGAAGGCTCTTCCAAAAAGAAGAAAACTAAGAAGATGAAAACCCCCTCTTCGGCAAATAAATAGGTTTTTATAGACCATGTTGTTCAAGCTAAGTATGAACAATATTTCTTTTCTCGTCAAGTCCCTGATGGGAGGTGCATTGATTTCCAATTCTTTGATGAAATTGGAATGCACTTTATGGCCTGGTTTACCGAGATGTGTTGGCACTCTTTCGCCACCATTAAGGAACAAGTTTATCCTGACCTCTGCCACATAACCTATACCCACATGCATCCTTCTAACACTACTGAAGGCTTTTTCTTGAGTAGTTAGGTTAGGGTTAAAGAATTTGTGATACGAGCCCCTCTGGTCAACCGACTAATAAATTCCCCTAATGGAACACGCCTTCTTGACTGTCACCAAAAGTGACATAACTACCCAGAAGTTTCTATTGAGGACTTCATTTCCCTCATCATTGGACCAAACAACATAAACCCGAATAAACTCTTTGAAGCCAACCTTCTTCTACCCAAATATAGCCTTTTTCATCATATGGTAAACCATATGATTTTGCCCCAAGGTGGGAAATTCAAAGATGTCACTTTCATCCAACTTTTTATGATGTGGTGCATCATCCACAAGGAACCCGTTAATTTGGGCTACCTCATAATCTCTGACATGTGGAAGGCCGCCCAAATCAAAAAAAATATTCTCCCACATGGATTGTTTTGGACCAAAATCTTCAAACACTTTAAAATAAACCTTAAAGACACCCTTTGCATTCTATTCCACCATACACACACTTACAATAAGTTCATCCTGAAGAGGATGAGACTTGTAGAAATAGACGACTAATGGGTCAAACCACCCCTTGAAACTAATCCTCAAGCCATTGTCCCATCATTTCTCCCCACTAACCAACATACAGCTCTACCATCCTCTGAACAATTTCATAACATACCCTTCACCTCTGCTTCTTTTCCTTCTCAGTCGATCTTCCCTCCTTCTAACTTAGAGGAATTGAGAAACCAAATCAAACTCCTTGTCAACATAAGCATCTCCTCCAATCAAAAAATAAAGAGACTTCATGACAGACTGACTGTCTATAAAGCTCAGAACGAAGAGCTCAAAGAACAACAAACTAAAATGGTTCATGCGCAGCTTTGCGTAAACCGAATCATGAAGGACCTAACCCAAGTCATGGACGGTGCCAGCTAAGTAGGCAATGACATAGGAATGTCCTTGAAATAGAGCATCAGTGAATTCATGGCTGCCAGCATGCTCTTGATCCAAAGTGTTCGTCACGAATACGATCAAGGCACTACAGGAAAAATTAATGTTGTTATGTAAAAAATTCACAAATTTATGGGTTGGGTAGAGGTTCGCCTCGCGTTGCTGAATGGAATGAGCGTGAGCAATGAGAAAATCGACAAAGAGAAGTTGCTTCAGCCACCACCATTAATATCGCAGACATCTATGCTCAATAATTTCAGGTTGCCACCACCACTCCCACCGAACCCACATTAAGGAAAGACAAGGAGAAAGTGACTGCACAAGAAAAGAAAAAATGAAAGTAGTTCATCCTCGACTCCGCCATCCTTGATGCTTTTGAACGACAAGAAAAATGAGACAGCGCCATCCCCAACAAGAAACCAAAAGCAAAGAAAGGCATCAACTTGACAAAGAACTTGGACGACGACCTCCTCTAACTTTTACTTTTCTTCTTTTTTTTGTTATTGGGCTATTATATTTGTCAGAACAAACATTCTTACTATTATATCTATCGATGTTTCTTTCTTATATCATGTCTCCTTATGCATATTTTCATTTTGGCTTTGACTAAAGGGAGGGAAAAATAAGAAACTTCTCTAAAGCTTACTTTTTGAGATGATAAATGGGGAGAAGAAAATTAAGAAAGATGAGAAAAGTTAAAAAAAATTAAGAAAGTTAAAACCTAAAATTTATTCTAGGATAACTAGTCTTTTCATTTATAGAATTGGATAGATATACTATCATATTCAATTGTGCTTAACTGTTGATTGTGATTATTGATATGATGATGCATTAGTTGAATGAATGAATGTGTGATTGAAATATTATATTGAAATTCATTTAAAATACAAAGCACCTCTTGAGTAGGAGCTTTTTTAAAACACATATCACTTTTCAAAAAGTTTTTCTTAACAATAATTGCCATCATAAAAAATAGATAGATTGTTAGCCCTAAGGTTCAACGAATTAAGTTATTGATTTTAATGATAACAAACAAAACTTTTATAAAGTTAAAAAGAAAATGTTTTATAAGCTCCAAACTTTATGGAAGACATATAAATGATTTCAGCATGATTTACGGAGAAAAATGGCGATATCTTAGAGCATTAAATACTAGGATTTGATCTTCAATGACTATATTTAACCAAAAATTAATATGGGGATTTGTTTCAGTACCAATTCCAAGAAGATAACTCAAATCATTGAAAAAGAGAACACAAGATAGCATCTATTAAATACAGAATTTTGCTACAGTAAAATTAGATTTGACATACAGCGTCATTATTCAAAGTTTGATTTTGAAATCAGATTTGAGTGGTGAATCAGTCCAAAAGAAGATAATGATAGAAATTGATTGCAAAGAACTCCTCAGTATCAAGATCATTTATTGCAAAAAAAAAATCTCAAAGATATGATTAAAGATAAATATCAATATAAAGACATTGTTTCTCAGAGAAATGAAGACCAAGAGAGATAGACCCAAAATACACCAGATCAGATTATCTATCTGTCAATTACTCTTTTCAAGAGAAAAATCAGAAATAGAAAGGAGAAAATCTTGTATCACTCATTCAAGATCAGAAACATATTCTCTCATCATTGATCCAGAAAAGACCCAGCAACTACTATTCATCATCTTGTTCGTGGGTTCTCTTCAAAGTGCTACAGTGTAAAAATAAACTATTCACAGAGAGTACTTCTTATTGCTACAACTCATTGTAAAAGTAAGGGTGACTCACCCTGTACTATTCTTTGTGTGTGGTTTATCACACAAAAAGAAAGATCAAAAGTGCTAGAAGTCTGAGGGCTTTGGAACGCAGCTTGGTGAGTCTTTGAAAAGGCTTAGAACATTAGATCTCAAGTGCTAGAAGCCTGAGGGCTTTAGAATATAGCTTGGTGAGTATTCTGTGAGAAGCTGAAGCGAAAATCACAAGTGCTAGAAGTTTGGTGGCTTTGGAATGCAGCTTGGTAATAGCTTGTAAAAGGTTTGAAGCACACCTATAAGTGCTCTTATAGAGTGGAAAAACTCAAGGGAAGCTTGAGGAGTGGACGTAGGCTGGAATAGCCGAACCACTATAAAAGTGACGGTGCCATCTCTCTCTCTCTCTCTATCTCTATCTCTTTACTGTCTTTATAATTATCTATGATTATATATATATATATATATCTTTATATGTTGATTATATTATTTAAATTATTTTTAACCTAAAAACATTTTTAAAAGATCATATTTACCCCCCTCCTCTAGGGTCATCCTTCGAATAACAACCAGCACCAGAAATTGGGAAGACATTGTGATTGCTTTTTTCGGGCAGTATAGCTACAATGTCCAGTTAGACATGATTGCCAAGGAACTAGAGACCGCCAAGTATAACGTCAGGAAAGCTTTTGTGGACTTCTTGATCCGCTGAAGGGGCAAGGCTGCGAAGATGACCAATTGACCGACAGAAAAGGAGTAGGTTCGGGTGGTAGTAAAGAATATGCAGCCCCAGTTCAGGAAATACCTAATCACTCAGCTACTGATGACTTTCAAGCAGCTATTTAATACGGGAATCGAAATTGAGGACGCCATCTAGACAGGGGAAATTGAGAAAACAAAAGCCAGCTCGAGTCAGAAACCCAAAAGGCCATATCAGAAAAACTACCCTACCAACCAATCCAATAATAACCCTCCCCACAATAATACATCAAGGGCTGCAAAAGTTAACCTTCTCAATCCTCAGCTAGGACAGGTCGACCCGTCTTTTACGCCCAGACTCCCGAGGAAAGTATTCACTCAACTAAGTGTACCTCTCTCGATACTATTCTCCAGGCTGGTGGAGAGAGGACACATTAAGCCCCTCAATCCAATACCTCATCCTGACCCACTTTTAATCAGATTTAACCTTGCGGTATACTACGCCTACCATCAGGGGCATGTGTATGCGATCAACAAATGAGTGAGTCTTCGACATACAATCCAGGATCTCATTGATAACAATGTGATTCTGCCCGCAACGACGGTTAAACTTAATGTAACAACTAATCTCTTATCGAACCACATGAATTCGTCCCCTCAAAATCTGAATTGTTTCCATACCATGTCACCCTGCTATGATCCCAGTATCTATATCTGCTTAGAGGAAATAGTTAGGTCAAGTCCACCTCTCTCCAATGAAAATTCCATATGCTCCCTGGATGTAGAGGGAACCTTGTAGGTGGAAGAGAGTGATCCGATAGAGCTAGAGGAAGCAGAGGAAATGATGGACGAGTGGGACAACATAATTGCAAACGATGATGTGCATGTAGAATTTGCCTTCTATAACCCAAACATAGCCCTCGGTAATGAGGGATGGCTCTCCTCAGGAAAATTAGAGAATGGGAATGTAGATAGCCAGTTCGAATGAGTTGAGGGATGGAATGACCCTGATACGGACAAATCAGAGAATAGGGAGGCAGATAGCTAGTCAGAAGGAAGTGGGAAATAAAATGACCTTGACGAGGATAACCTTTTTACCTTTGGTACCTAACCAAAAAATAGGGTAGAGAAAGAAGATACAGCAAGATCCAGAAAGGAATCAGGTGGGAAATCAGGGAAAGAATCAGAGTCAACATTCGAGAAAGAACTAGAAAATAAGACCGAAATCGATTCCGAGAGTGATCGGGGACTGAATAAAGCAATAAGAGGATATGAGAGCAAGAAAACAGAAGAAATAATAGAAATTAGGCCCAATGACAATAGAACCGTCAAAGAGAATAGGAAAAGGAGCACAAGAAAATAGAATGTTGACCCGGATGTCACGTTTGAAGAAGGAAAAGGCATGACTACTTAGGGCCTAATAACAGCTGAAAAGAAGAAGAGCTATGGGCAATGAAAGAGATAAGTTGACAGTAAGCAGAGGAAGGAAAAGAATAAGGCCCGACCATAAAAGGAGATCTAAAAGCTTGCAGCGACCACTCGACAACCGACAAAAGGAAGGGAAAAGTAAAAGAAGATAACATATGAGAGGTGGAAGGGAAAAGCAGAGGAAGGTAACCTCTCCATGTGACAGTTAAATTCCTGGGTAAATGGGTCCCGTGATATTAATTGATAATGGGTCATCACTGAATGTATGCCCACTTAGAATAGCATACTATATTAGGCTAAAAGATTAAGATTTCATGCCGACTACCCAAGGGGTACGGGCTTATGACAACACCCACAAGAATGTGCTAGGAGTAATCAAAATTTACAGTTACCGTGGGACCAACAGAAAGTGAGATAAAGTTCCATGTGTTAGACGTTTCGGCCTCTTTTAATCTATTGCTGGGCCGACTAGGGTTACATGACCCCGCAGTGTAAGCAGTTCCATCTCCCCTTCATCAGAAGTTCAAAATGATAAGGGACGGGACTATTTTGACCATTTTTGCGGAGTCAAGCATTCAGTCGCTGGCCATAGATGGCAACCCTTTGCTGCAGATACAATATGGGAAAGTGGATCTCACCCTGAGTGGATTCGAGTTTGTTAAGATAGTGGCTATCTAAACTCCGATGACAGGAAAACACCTGCACATGAAACCTCAGACGGTGACCATGATGGGAAAAATGTCATACTTTTTAGATCTAGCGCTTGGAAAAGTCAACAAGGTAAGATGGAACCGATATATGTTCAGGGCAATAACCATGCCTTTAGATTGGGATACAAGTCCACGACTAAGGACTATGCTGAGAAAATAGTGAAAGCACAGAAGAAGGCAAGGTCCAAGAGAAGTGGGAATAATACATGGCCCCGATGCCAGCCTACGGGTCTCTAAACAAGCAAGGAGGGGAGAGGTCTTCCCATTATGTGGATTCTCAAGGATTCTCAAAACCGTAGATAGACGAGGAGTCTGGGAAAAAAATACTTGGGCTGGAAATATTTTTCCATCCTCAGCTAACACACAGTGTGCCCAAAGAGGGCAAGACAGATGATGAGCCAGAGAAGGATGATGAAGCCAAAGGAGTGCACGCGCAAGACTGGATCAAGAATATAGGGGAACCAACGTTGCGGTCGCTCTTTGAAGAAGGAGCAACTCTAACATGCACGGAAGAAGATGCGGAGGTGATTGCCATGTTGAGCACCGATAGGCCTGGTGACTGCTCTAGCCTAATAGTAGACGGGAGTAGCGTTATAATAAAAAATTGGGCTTATGAATACAACGTATTGAATGTGATAGATAGAGGGTTAGAGTTCGAGTCAGACTCGTCTGCATTTATAGGCCAAGAGTCTAGTGGTGAGTCTTCCGGGCACCTATCTATTGGGGTACCTCAGTCTTCTATTTCCTCCTTGTCCATGTCAAAGTGTATAACCCTCCCCATTGACAATAATAAAGAAAAGATGAACTATTCTGGTTACCCTGCTATATTGTCATTTGAATGTATAATCTCTGACTCTGAAAATGATTTTGATGGGGCTGTTCCCTGGGAAATAAAACTTTTAATTGAAAAAGAACAAGCGATGCGCGCTAAGCCTTTAATTGAAGAAAGTTTTTCAATAAACCTGGGTACTAAGCAAGATCCATAAATAGTCCAGATTAACTCTGCTTTATCATCTGAGGAATGTGAGCCTTTAATCAACCTATGAAGAAAATTTAAAGATATTTTCGCATGGTCATACGCAGATATGCCCGGAATAGACCCAGAAATTGTCCAATACAAAATTTCCCTCTATCCTAATGCCAAACCAGTGAAACAAAAGCTCTGACGTGTGATACCAGACTGGGTCTTTAAAATCAGGGAGGAAGTTACCAAGCAAGTAAACGTCGACTTTCTTTAGGTGACAGAGTACCCCAAGTGGGTGGCTAATATTGTCCTTGTACTAAAGAAAGATGGTTGTGTGCAAGTTTGTGTTTGACTTCCTAGATCTTAACAAAAAACGTTCCAAAGATGATTTCCCTCTGCCACACATAGACGTCCTGGTGGACAACATTGTTGGTCATGCCTTGCTATCATTCATGGATGGATTCCCTATGTACAACCAAATTCTCATGTCCCCCAAAGACAGAGAAAAGAATACGTTCACTGCACCATAGGATACATATTTTTATCGGGTTATGCCTTTCGGTCTGAAAAATGTAGGAGCAACATACCAACGTACTGTAACGACATTACTTCGCGACATGCTACAAAAAAAGTGGAAGTATATGTCAATGATGTCATTGCCAAATCCAATGATCGCAAATAAAATATCCTAGTTCTAGAAAAATTCTTTAAAAATATTCAGAACTACTGGATGAGGCTGAATCCACAGATATGCACTTTTACGATTACTACAGGTAAAATGTTAAAATTCATCATCACCCAAAGGGGGATAGAGGTGGACCCTTCTAAGATCAAGATGATTCTAGAACTGCCTCCCCCAAGAATAGAGAAATAGGTTAGAGGATTCCTGTGAAAGATTTAGTTCATTAGTTGCTTTATCTCAAAACTGACTACAACATGTTAACCTCTTTTTTGTTTGCTCAGAAAAAATACAAAATTTCAGTGGGATTAGCATTGCCAGAATGCCTTTGAATCTATCCAAGGATACTTGCAAAAGCCTCAGGTGCTTTCTCCTCCAGAATCAAACAAATCGCTAATTCTGTACCTATTAGTGAATAAATCCGCAATGGGCTGCATGCTAGCACAAGAAGGATGTAATGACAAAAAAAGGTTGTTTACTACCTGAGCAAGAAAATGACAGAATGTGAAGCCCGATACACGCCACTGGAGAACATTTGCTGGGCTTTGGTGTGGTCATAAAAAAAGTTATCTATAATACAATTCAGCTTGGTATTGATGTGACATTTATGTGGTAATCGGACGATCGATATTGATTTAGTTTGAATTAAGGGTTGTGATTAATTTCTTCTATTCTCTCTCTTTCCGTTGATACTCTATTCGTCCTCGACAACTCATCTTTTATTCGTCCTCGACAACAGTGGCTTTCCTCACGCACCGATTGGGGAGATGCTTCCCCTTCCCTTTCTTTTCACCGATTGGGGACACAATAAACAACAGGAAAAGATGTTTCCCATTCCCCTTCCCTTTCTCTGCATTTACATGCCCTCCTTCTCTGCCTCTCTTCCTGCTCGCGATTTCAATGGTGACCCACTCTATCTCGCACACCCAACGGAGACCCGCTCTCTCTGGTACATCTTCTCATTCCTCCTTCTCTGGTACGTCTTCATGTAGCCTCTTCAATCTGCTCAGCAGCTGTTCGTTTACGCTTTGCTTTCTTTGTTCTAATCTCTTAAAAATCTTAACCCACCTTCTCAAAATTCTCTTTCCTGTATGTGCAATTTCTATTTTACTCTCATAAATCTCTTTCCTCTCTGCATTTTTTCGCTTAGTGACTACAATTTCTCTTTTTCACTATCAAATAACTCTCCAATCTCCACCTCTGTCTTCATCTCCTCCCTTGCTTTCTCTCTCTTCTCACCTTCTCTCTCCGAACTAGCTGTGGGTTTATGTATGCTTGTGGATTTATATATTTGAGACCCATTTCCTCCTCATCCCTTTACTTTCTCTCTTTCTCTCTCTCCCGTCGTTTGTGCATTTATATATATATATATGCATGAATTTCACTTTTCGACAGTAAACTTGCTATAATTGTTTTTTGAGAAACTATGGAGATGAGATTCTTGATGAATTGTTGTTTTAGTTACAGAGGAATTTCTGAATTTATTAAATTAGTTATACTAAATTCTGGTTTAAGAATCAAAAATTGCGATTTGCAATATTCAGTTTGCTATTTTCTATTTGTGAGGGTTTATAAGTGTATATATATAAGCTACAGTTTTTTTTATTGTTTATTTATAAACTGATTTCAATATAGATATAATTCCTTTCTCTATCTATATCTATAGCAATGTAAAACATAAATGTAGTTCTTAATGCTTTCAAAATTATTCAAGATTCATACTTTTGCAACCAAAAATTGTAGATGTCCCGTGCATCTAGATGAAGAATTAGTGAGATTTTGAATGTGATTTGGTCTGTTAAGCATTCGGCAAAACAGGGCTCTAATTTTTCTTTTTTTTTTTTTTTTAAATTGTTGGATATTTATTTAATGTTTGTTAAGAGGCAAAACAAGTGTTCTGATTTACAATCCTTGAATCCAAACCCAATTTTTTTTATCTCTTTCTCTCTTGAGTTCTCTGTTATTTACTGATAGATTGGGGGTTTCCTTGAATCCAAACCCAAATTTTTAAATTTGTAGACCCAATAGTAGTGTCTCAACCACCCACTACCGTATTCAATTTTGTTAAACTCTCTCTCTCTCTCTCTCTCTCTCTCTCTCTCTCTCACTCACTCACTCACTGCTTTATCCATATTTACATCTATTTTATGCTTTATCCATTTTTGCTAATTTTTCATTCTTTCTTTTCTTTTTTCTATTTTCCATCATAAATTTGTTCTTCGTTGAATCAATTCCAAGCAATATGGTTGTGATTGTAAAGAGAGAGACACAAATTTGGGAACCCAGAAAGCTCAATAGCTAAGACATGAACCATGTAATAAGGAGACACGAAACAGACAAATAAGAAGATAATTTAAAAAAAAGATAATAATTTAAAAACTATAAATAATGTTAGTTACCAACTTACAGTCTTACAATTTTTTTTTGAGATAGAAAAAAAATAGAAGGAAAAAGAGGGGAGAGAGAGACAGAGGTGTTATCTTCTGTTCTTGCGCACTCACTCTCTTTCTCTCTACTGTTTCTAGACTTCAACTCTCAATACTGTTTCTAGACTTCAGTTTTGGGTCTGTACTCATCTAAAGTTCCTTTTCTCCCTTCCTACCCTTTTTTGTGAACTTTATGGAAGTGGGGTCTCTGATTTATTGATTCTAACGCCCTCTCACTTGATTTCCCTTCTGAAAGGTTGTGTTACAAGGTTGTTTTCCGAGATTTTTCTTTTGATTTTCTTGAAATAATTAACACTATATAGTAAGGTTTGCACTATAGTTACAGTTCTATTTCCTGTTTTTCCTCATTTTTACAGTTCCATAAAATGGTGGACATGATAGTGGGAACAACATGTGGCTTTGTTGGCTCCTTCTGAAAGGTTTGTGTTTCGTGCGGCTATATATGCATCTTGTATTTTTAGATAAGAATTATGATACATCCTTAGGTTTAGTTTGGAATCTCAGCCTTTAAATTTTATTTTTCCCCTTTTTGTTTTGCTAATTCTATTTTGTTTTTGGGTACATGTTGTGAATATGGAAAAGTATGACTCCCCAATAATGTATTAGAGTTTCTATTTGAGTGTTTTTTTCGTCAGTTTTTATTAAAAACAGTACACATTTTCTATTCTATGAGTTCTATTAAAAACAATTAATTATACTAAATTGAATTGCTATTAGGTTATTAAGAATTGTTGGAATTGAATTAATTGAATTGCAACTTAATTCACGTTGTAGAATATTTTTTCTATTTCATATCTGTTTTTTTAATTTGTTAATTTACTACCTGCACCCATAAACAAGTGAATAAATCTGATGTCTTATAAGTATGTGAAGTGCAGTAATTAGTCCACAATAAGAGTCAATTATTAAATGAGGTAGTTAAAAGGGATAGATCTTTTTCCTTATCCTTTCCTATTAAATGAGGTAGTTTTTTTTTCTCCTTATCCTTTGGTATTAAAGGGTCCAAAAAATCACCTCTCTATGAAATGAGAAAAGGTCAAGGCGAATGGGGACACCTCTCATGTTTAGTCATAAGCCCTCTCTGTATTTATGAAAATAGTTGTACAAGTCAAGCTTTGCACCCCAATGGCCTTCCTTTTTAGTGCCTGGTTTTTTCCAAGAGTAACATAGGCTCATTTAACAAGTTGAAACCGGTTGTTTTACTATAATTATTCCATCATGGAACTTTTGCATCTAAGAACCTTCCATGCTTGGCATACATTTATAGATGGGGAAACCACTGATTGTTTAGGCGGTATGGACATCTCTGTAGCAATTCACGCATTGATCTATTTTGGTTCGGTTGAGGCCATCATTTTAATGCTTCTCCTTACCCTTTCCTCCCACTTTTGGGATGATTGCAAATTCCTGTTTCGCACGGATTGCTAATAATGGTACCATTGTTATTCCACTGATGAAGTTGTAGACTCCAATTCACTTTGCACCTCTTATTCATTATGATATTTTTTCTCTATTTGTCTGCTGGTTAGTTGCTGTTTTTGGTGTGTTTCATGTGGGTCTTAAAAAATGTGAATTTTCCCATGGTAGTTATCACATACAGGGTTTTCTTCCACGTTGTCTGTTGTATGTTCTTCTCTCCCATTTTGACTCTTATTGTGGACTGATTACTGCACTTCAGTATCGTATGCAGTTAGTTAGCAACATCATACAAGCTAGGTTTATTAGGTTCACTTTTAATTCAGTGCG
>JAUTBS010124573.1:0-12566 GCA_032361285.1 Aequorea victoria | reverse complement strand
CTCTAGAGCTTGCTGCATCTCTAACAAAGTTCGAATCATTGCAGCACTAGTATCATCATCTCCTACCATTACTATATTTTTTGGATCAAAATTTAATCTTTTAAGTCATCCACTTGGCAATCAGGTCCAGACAGGTGTGACGCCAGAGTTCAATGGAGCAATGATAACTCCTGATAGATAGAGAAGAGATAGAAATGAATCAGATCGTAATGTAAAATGGATAAGACTTGTGACAACCTCACGGAAAGAGAAAATAGGAGTAACATAGTTACGGCAGAAAATAAGGTGGGTGACCAAGACCCAGCTATCGAGCACATGAAACTTCGAATGAGAATAAAAGAATACGAATGATGAAACCCGGCTTAACCAAAAAAAAGCATTGGACTACAGCTCGATGGTAAAGAAACTTAGGATTTTCTCGAGAAATCCTAAGCGAGAGAAACAAAGATGCGGGTGGTAAAATCATACTTTAAATTAAAAAAAGGGGAATGTCGAGATTCTGGATCTCTAGGTCCAAGAGGAGGTTGCATGAAAAACTTAGCTTAGAGAAATGTTGATATTTCTATCTCCTCAATGCCTTAAGATTTACTCGAAAAATCCTAGAGAGAGAAAAGAAAAGGTTACAGAAGAAGCCTAGCTTATTCGTCGAGATTCCGAATCTCAAGCTGTAAAAGGGGTGCAGGGGAAGCCTAGCTTATATGTCGAGATTTGCATCTCTACGGAAAGAAGAAAAAGGGTGCGGGAGAAGCCTGGCTTATCCGTCGAGATTTGCATCTCTACAGCAAGAAGAAAAAAGGGTGTGGGAGAAGCCCGACTTATCCGTCAAGATTCTAGATATCTATGGTAAGAAGAAAAAAAAAAAAGAGTGCACGAGAAGCCTGGCTTATCCGTCGAGATATGCATCTCTACGGTAAGAAGAAAAAGGGGTGTTGGAGAAAACTGGTTTATCCGTCAAGATTCGCATCTCTACAGCAAGAAGAAAAAAGGGTGCGGGAGATGCCCGACTTATCCGTCAAGATTCTGGATCTCTACGGCAAGAAAAAAAAAGGTGCGGGAGAACCCTGGCTTATCCATCGAGATTTGCATCTCTACTGCAAGAAGAAAAAAGGTGCAGGAGAAGCCCGACTTATCCGTCGAGATTTTCATCTCTACGAAAAGAAGGAAAAAGCTGCGGGAGAAGCCTGGCTTATCCGTCAAGATTCTGGATCTCAAACGACAAAGGGTGCGAGCACAGCTCAGCTTATCCGTCGAGATTCTAGATCTCAAGCGGGAAAAGGTATGAGCATAACTCGGCTTATCTGTCAAAATTTTGGATCTCAAGCGACAAAGGGTGCGAGCACAGCTCGACTTGTCCATCCAAATTTTGGATCTCAAGTGGCAAAGGGTGCGAGCACAACTCGGCTTATCCGTCGAGATTCTTGATCTAAAACGGCAAAGGAAGGAGCACCATTGAGAAGCATCGAGCCACAGCTCGATCATAAAGAAACTTGGGATTTTCTCAAAAAATCTTGGGAGAGAGAAATAAGGGCGGAACGTAGGACCTAGCTAAGAATTAAGAAATAGGCTAGGGCCCAGCCCAAAGACCACGAGACTCGAGATGACCAACGGAGGGTCCCTCCTCAAAAAAGAAAAAGGCACGGGTTGATGAGGCCCGGCCCTAAATGAAAAGAAGAGAAGTCAGGCTCAAAGCCCAATGACTACAAGGTTCGGAACAACCTCAGGGGGTCTTACGAAAGAGAAAGAGGTACGGGTTTATAAAACCTGGCTCAAAGAAAGAAAAGAAAGGTCAGCCAACAACACAATGACAACGAACCTCAGAATAATCTCGGAGGGTCCCAAGAAAGAGAAAGAGGTACGGGTTAATAAAATCCAACTCAAAACAAAAGGCAAAGGTTGGGCAGTAGCGCAACGGCGTAAAATCTCGCGATGACCTCGGAGGGTCCCGGGAAAGAGAAAGATGCATGGGTTGATGGTACCCAACTCAAAAAAAAAAGGAAATAGAAGAGCTACTCTAATCAATCAAAAGCATACATAAAAAAATACATAACCTAAAAGAGTGTTTATCCTAAAAGAAAAGTTCTAAGCAGACTAGATACAATAAAAAGAGGTTGGGTAGTCCAGTAAACGGGTACCTTATGAATAGAGCCAAGAATATACCTCCCCGGCCAAGCAGTACCTAGTCAGGTCAAATAGTACAGAATAACCCTTTTTACCGTATCCAAAGGGGTATACGGCCAGAAGGTTTTTTTGCTTCTCCCACATAGCCCCGAGATAGTAAACTGCCGAAGTGAAGGATAGGCAAGCATTTAGTTTATTTTATTTTCTCATTACTTCTTTTATTTTGAAAAGTAACCAATGAAAATAGAATAAATGAGATTGAAAACAATGCAATGCAATGCTAATACTGATGATAAATTTAAGACAAAAATATTTGAAACGTTTTTCGAGTTTAGCTTGCTTTCTTAAAAATCTCCAGCGGAGTCGCCACTGTGAGGAACCCTCTCAAAAAACTCACCGCCCTCATCCTTTAAGGGTTTTTTTAAAAACACACTCTCAGTTTTATGATTCTTTTAAAAGGAAAAAATTAGATTTTAAGTTTTGAAAAGAGATTCCCCCAAATGCGTTCGTGTTAAAGGACCGCACAATTGGAGTCGTCACTTGATTTTTAATAAAAAACCAAGAAAATAAAACTTTTAAAGTACTGAGTCCGTCGTAACAAGATATAATGGTTTAGGAGCTAGGGTATGAGAATAGAAGGTGTTAGATACCCCTCTCACCCAATCAGAAGATCGGCCTCTACTTAACCGTTTCTTAAATTTATCAAAAGTAACACATACAAAAAGGAGGTTGAAAAGAGATCATGCACAACCAAGCAAGAAAACAAAACCTAACCTAAAAGTAAAGCTTTCTAAGCATACTTACACTTATTTGTATGTCAAATGGGGAAATGGCAACATATCAGTGCAGTTATACATAAAAGAGGCATGTTGTTAAATATAAAAAGGTGCAAAAGCCTACTGGAAAGCCACTGGTTTTAACAGAAAGAAAACATGGAAATTCATATAGGATCTTCAACATATAGTTTAAATCCTACATTTCATGCATTTTTTACATACTTAAAGAGGCTAAAATGCAACCTAACGTGCTTTTCTAAGAAGAATGAAAACATGCTTGAATGGGAAATGAAAATAGAATCGGGGAGAATGAGGCCAACGACCTCTTTCTCCCCTTTTACCGAATAGAAAGAAACTAAGACAAAAAGATAGATAAAAAAATGAAGGTTTACCGTATATCCCAAACAAAAAAGGAAGTTTCAAGCTATCCAGTAGCTCCCTCAAAAATAGCGCGTCCTCTTCCTAGGAGCCTTCTGTGCAGCCTTTGAGTCCTCGGAACAGGTCAAGTGTATGGTTTTGTGTATTTAGACTAGTTCAATTATTAGTCTAGTTCAGTGTCACTTTTCAATCCAGCAGAGTTTTGGTAGCTAATCATTTTGGATTTGCAATTTAGCAAAACTTTGGCTCTCTAAAATTGTTGGCCTAAAATAAGAGGGGTAAAGCCTCCTATCTATAGAAAATGGGCGAGGAAGCTACTAAAAGGGCAGAAGCTACTTGTCAAGGTGGCGTGTGCCATGTTGGCGCGCGCCAGGTTAAGGTAGCTTAGGGCACCTTGCCTTGGCGTGGCCAGGGGCATAGAAAAAGAGTGGTGTGCATCAGGTTGGAGGGAAGTGGCGTAGGGAACTTGAAGGTGGCTTCAAGTTTTTGGAGGGAGGTGGCGTGCGCCACTTGAAGGTGGCACGCGCCTGGTTGGGAGACTGCACCGAGGGGTATTTTTAGTATTTTGTGTATTTTGGAGTATTTTAGGTATTCCTTGGACTCTCGGACTTGCACGGAGTTTCTTTCGATACGACTTACACATGCACTCATCATCGAAAGGAAACCGGATAAGCCTATGCACAGGTTAGGCAAAATTGGGGTGTCTACAATAAGCACTCATAATAACTATAAGGTGTTAATTATTTTATATAGTCAGTATAAAAATAATTAACTGAATACGATCATGTTCAATACACACTAAGTGTACTAGTACAGTAAGTTAGAACTATAATATTCTCTATAATCAAGACAGACCTGTTTAAATACTGTGTTATAGTCCTACCGATGGTGTGTTCAATTTCAACTAAGATTGTGACAAAAAGATTATATTCCACAAGAACCGATGATCTGATCTTCTATGTGTAAATCGAACTCTACACACCGGATCATTTACTGTGTAGAATAAAAGACACACATGCATAACATTAAATAAATAATACAGTACAAATATTGCTCACATAGAATCTCATTAAAACAAGAACAACTTATTTTATTAAAGAATAAAATAAATACTAAAATCCATTACATAAAAGTCTGACTTTTAGTATACAGCCCTAACACCTAGCCCATGGAAGTAGGCATCTCACCAAATCACGTATATCTTTGTGCTCTTTCTTGTTCTTATTGCGTAGTTTGATTCTTTGCTTATATCATTCGTTGGATCTTCATGATTATCTCTATAGTTCTTGCTTGGATCATATGTCTTGTTTTAGGGCATTGCTTTCCCTACCCAACAATTGGTATTAGAGCCTACAGTTGTAGTTGATCATTCGTCAACGATAGAGAAGATGATCACCAAATATGAAGTTGAGAAGTTCAATGGTAAGAACAACTTCTCATTATGAAAACGGTGGATAAAAGATCTATTGATCTAGTAGGAGGTCTTCAAGGCATTGCTCGACAAGAATAAGAAGCCTAAGAAGATGAGAAAAGATGATTGGGAAGATCTAGGCAATGATGTTATTCACAATATCTTGAATAAGAAGTCGGTTGAGGTGGTCGGGCAGAAGCTAGAGGGCCTATATACAAAACAAAATCTGGTAAACAAGTTGTACATGAAAAATGAGTTGCATAGACTGCATATGAGAGAATGTACAAACCTGTTAGAATATTTGAATATGTCTAATATGTTTATTACTCAACTGTCAGAATTTGATGTGAAAGTTGAGATTGAGGATGAGGATAAGATGATTTTACTCCTAGCATTGTTACCATCTTTCTATGATCATCTTATGACTACCTGGATGTACGAGAAGGAGACACTAAAACTTGAGAAAGTGACCAGTACTCTCCTGTCACATAAAAAGATGAAGAAAGAGGATAAACTGCATGCGAAAGGCCTGATTGTGGAAAAGTCAGAACCAAACTGAGGCAGGAAAAGCAGTAGATCGAGAAAATGATGTTCTAGCAATAGTCAATCGACTGGAAAAAGAGATGTGGAATGCTTCTATTGCCATAAAATTGGTCACTACAAGAGTCGGTGCCATGAATTGAAGAAGCACGTGGAAGAAAAGAGAATGGGGAAAAAAGTGGCGTTTGATTCTATCAGTTGTGCAGGAGATTCATCTGATAGTGAAGTAGACGCAAATGCACTTTCATTTCTTTCAGTTTCTTCAGATATTAATTTTTTTTTAGATGCATGGATTTTATATCCTGGATACTCTTATCATATGTGTCCTAACAAAGATTAATTTGAGATCTATAAATCCTATGATAGTAGTACTGTTCTAATGGGAAATGATGCAGCATGCAAAGCCTTTAAAATAAGTACAGTCAGAATAAGAATGTTTGATGGGATTGTCAAGATCTTAGGTAATGTCAGACATGTTCCAGGGCTAAAGAAAAGTTCAATTTATTTGGGCGTCTTGAATTCTTTGGGATGTGCGTACACAGAAAAAGATGGATCAATGAAGATCAGCAAGAATTCTCTTGTGATCATAAAAGGGCAAAAAGTTGGTCGTCTCTACAGATTAGTAAGGAGTACAGTGGTAGGTGGAGCTACACCTACAGTAGCAGCATAGTCAGGCGACTATGACATGCATTCAGAGCAGCAGTAGAAGCAACTTAAAGAATAGAGGCCTAATACAGTTGTAAAGGGTAGAGAGAAAATGACCTAAAAAGCACTAGCCAGGCAAAGTTTTGAGGACAAGGTTAGTTTTTCTCTAATCACCGTTAGTGAAGAACCTACTTTAAATAGGAAAACGATAATTAGTCCAGGCGGGATGAAAAGGCTAGCAGCTGAGTCAAAGAAGACGGAAAGGGTAGAGCACGTCTACCAGGAAAAGAAGTGCAGTTTTAGGAAACGTCGACAAGTCTCTACAGGGAGGATAAATTTTGTGCCAATGTGAAGATTATTGGGTTATGGCACAAAAATGATGAAGCAGCTTTCCACCATTCAGACAGGGGTCACCGCCGTCCAGACGCCCGTGAGGTAGAAAGGAAATTTGTGCACTATTTTTCACCATCTGAATGGAACTGCGACGTCCCAATAGCCAAAGCGAGATGATTTTCTTTGGAAGCTAGCATCTGGACGGGGCCTTATGCCTTTCGGATGGTGCTACGGGTGTGAAATTAGAAATTTAAATTTTTAGGTTAGATTTTCAGCCCCTATATATTTTATCTCTATTGTACATTAGGATTAATACTTAGAGGCTCTAGAGATGTCATTTTTTAGAGAAATAAATTATTGAGAGAGGTGAGAGAGAGTTGTAATCTTTGATTGATATTAGTGTATTGATATGCTCCTAGCCTGTGGACCTAGCCATCTCGTCGAGTCACGTATACCTTTGTGATCTTTCTTGTTCTTATTGCGTAGTTTGATTCTTTACTTATATTGTTGGTTGGATCGTCGCGGTTATCTCTATCATTCTTGTTTAGTTAATAGGTCTTGTTTTAGGGTATAGCTTTTTCCGCCCAACAATAAAGTGTCACTATATACTTTTAGCTACAGACTATTAATGACAATTTTGTGATGACTTTTTATTGTCGCTAAAGACTTTTAGTGACAAATAATAAAATTTTGTGACATTAATTGTTAATTATTTCTAGTTTTATAGTTGTGAACAGACCGATAAATATTCTCGGATGGAAGTCCGGAGGCTCTTCTTCTTTTTCCTTTATCGATATCGGAACATGAGAATATGGTTCCTGCAGGCTGGCTCTCGCCAAATTACTTAAGCCCGATATATATATCTACTCGAACCATAAATTAATGATCAACTAGTTTTTTCATTCCGAAGCTTACGAGTCAATAGACTAAGTTTATTTTAAAAAACCAACATCGAATTTAATTGACTATTTTTTAATTTTTCTACATAATTAGAGATTAAAAATTACAAGTTCTTTTTGAAACTGGAGTCGCCACTTGGTTTTAAGGTTCAAGAACTGTATTCTCGAAATAACTCCATTATAGATAAGACCTAGCCCTTTCTCATTTTGGGACTAAGGTACAAAGTGAGAAGAGATTAGGAACCCACATCGCCTGGCAATCACACCAGCCTCTATTCATCAGTCATTACTTTATAATTAAGTTCAATTGCGCCCAAATGTATGAATGTTAGTTAAAATAAGATAAAATTTACGGAGATTAGATAATTCAAAATTAGAATAGGAATAGACTATCCTTAAATAAGGATATTCTTGTTTCAATTGGTGGATAGCAATACCATATAGTGAGGATAGTTTATCCGCGAGAGTAATAACCTAACATTTTATTTTCTGATCATTTTTATCAAGAATCACTCTAAGGCTTGAGAAGGACCTCAAAAATCTCCTGTATGGAGTTTTAACAAATAAAAAGGGATTTTAAGAAGAAAAAAAACGAATTTTGTCAAAATCTCTAAAAATTTGAAAATGATAAGGTGCTTTCCTCATTTCTAGATTTTTTTAATTATCTTGACATTGTTTGATTGAAACGGTTTTCTTATAAAAAATGTAATTTTAATTAAAAATGAATTCCTAAAAATCCGAAATTGATCGAAGATCTATCATTCTTTTTATGATTTTCTATTTTTGAAAATGAATGATTAACTCCCTTTCTTTTCTTGAAAAAATCCTTTATTTGATGTTTAATGACAAAACGATTTGATTTTCCCTAAAAATCATTAAATATGAATAATTTTTTTCTTTTAATGATGAAGCTATGGTTTGAAAAAATTTCAAGTCTGGGTGCACATTCACAAAAATTATTATTATCTCACCATTTATATCCAATTAATCATACATCTAAGAGACAGTTCATACAACCCAAATCACGCACAATTACGAAAAAATAATCTAACAAATAAAAAAATAACAACAACATGAATGTTTTGAACACGTAATAATATCTAATGAATCGTTGATCGCAACTAACCTAGTATTTACATAACTCAAAATTGAATGAAATTAAATATAACAACGAGGGCTAACGATTCACTAAATATTTTTTAGGCTTTAAAACATCCACGTTCAACCCATATGTACAAAACAAAAATTAAAATAAAAAATATAAAAAAATGATGATCGTATTTTAAGGCGACTAAATCACGGGTCAACGATCAATAGAAAAAAATGATGATCGCCTATTTAGTCGATTTATAATATGGATCGCTTATATGAAATTTGAAAATAGAAAAAAAATACCTTCAAACGTGAAATCTTAAAATCCACCCATATGATCCGTCGATCACCCTTATTTTTCTTATTTATTGAATTCGTTACCGAATACCATGTCAATCGAACCATTAACCTCAGATTTAGAGTCACGGGACCGTCAGGTGAGATGGCTACTAGGCTTTAAGACTTAAAAACTCTGATATTTCAGAATTTTTCGAGTTCGAATGGTGGGTGATTTGAGAGAATAATTGAGAATATTCGATTAGCCGGGGTTTTTCAGCTATTTTTTGACGCATCCTTAACTCTCGGGAGAGTTTTTATTTATATAGAGGAGTTCGGGGAGTCAATTTTGGACTCCTTTGAAGACTTTTTGTGGCTCAGGATAAGTCTCGGGTCGTTGGGATAGGCTCGAATCGCGAAACAATAGCTAAAAAGTCAGGATCGGCGGAAAGGTTGTTCAGCTTTTATAGGAGACCGATCCGGCCAATTGTGGCCTCCCCACGGGGGGATTAGGCCGGTCCAGTTTTCTTTGGGGGAGTCTGGGTTTGTTTTTGTATTTTTTAGATAATTATTAAAAAAAAAGAGTTCAAAACCCGTGGAATTCTTTATTTTCCAAAAATCATTTGTTTCGAAGAGTTTCAAGCCCATGGAACTCTCTTATTTTTTTATTTTGGAATTATTTTGATTAAAAAGAATTTTAGGCTTTTTTGGAAAAAAGGTTTTCTTTTATTTTAGAAAAAAAATTGAAAAATATTTTTTTATTTTAAATCAAATTTTGAATTAAAGACATTGAATTTATTTAGAACTTTTTTAGATTTAAAATAATTTAGAACATGTTTGGATTTTTGGGCTTAAGGGTGTGTTTGGGGGAATTTTTGGATTAAAAACAATTTGTTAGGTTTTTTTGAAAACATTTTGGGATTAAAATAGGGTTAGGTATTTTAAGAATGTTTAGAATTCTTTTTTCAAAAATATTTTGAAATTAAAACAAGGCTAGAGACTTTTGTTTTGAAAAATAGTTTTTTTATAGGTGGGGCGGCCTCGGTCCTCTAAATGATAGGAAATTTGGCTCTCCTAACTTAGTATTCGGCGTGTCGTGCTTTCGGTTTTTATTATCAGGCTCAGATTATACTGACGGGTTTAAGTATTAGGGCCTGACAAAATGGGATCTCTACAAATGCCCCTCTTTGACAGAGCTCGTCCCGTAACTTTTCAAAATGAGAGAATGTCAAAGACTACAGACAAGCATTTTTGTCATGATACTAATACTTAGGCAAAAAATAAGCAAAATATAATGAATGTAGTCATACTCTGACTTCGTTGAGTTGTCTACGTACCCTTTGCAAAGTATCAAACCAGCGTAGTTCATGGGGCAATGCAAACATGGTGGAAAAAAGCAAGAACAAACTCAAGTTTTAGGGTCACGGGAATCAAAAAACATCGAGGTTGATAAGGCGGATTGAGTTTAAGGTCGCGAGGGACCGAGATTGAGTTTAAGATTACAGGGACCGAGATTGAGTTTAAGGTAGCAGAGACCGAATTGAATTTAAAACTGTAGAGACCGAATTGAGTTTAAGGTCGCAAGCACCGAGAAAAGCTTGAATTTAAGGTCCATGAGACCAATAAGAGCTTGAGTTTGAGGTTTAAGGTCGAGGAGAGTGAGAAAAGCTTGAATTTTAGGTCCAGGAAACCAAGAAGAGATTGAATTTAAGGTCTAAATGACTGAAAAGAGCTTGAATTTAAGATCTAGATGAACGAGAAGAGGTTGAGTTTAAGGTCCATAGGATCGAGAAGAGATTGAATTTAAAGTCCAGGGGGCCGAGAAGAACTTGAATTTAAGTTCCAGGGGATCGAGAAGAGCTTGAGTTTAAGGTCCAGATGATCGAGAAGAGCTTGAGTTTAAGGTTTAGGGACCGAGAAGAGCTTGAATTTAAGGTCCAGATGACCGAGAAGAGCTTGAAGTTGAGGTTCAAGGGACCGTAAAGAACTTGAATTTAAGGTCCAAGGGACCGAGATGGACTTGAGTTTAAGGTCCAGTGGATCGTTTAAGTTTTAATTTGAATTTAAAATTTTGATTTTGAGTTTTTAGTGTGAATTCAAATTCAAATTCAAATTTCAAATCTTGAATTTTGAGTTTGAATTTGACTTTTGGACTTTTGAATTTTGACTTTGGAGTTTTGAGTCTCGATTTAAATTCGAGTTTCAAATCTTTAATCTCGAATTTAAATTTGACTTTTGAATTTTGATTTTGGAGTTTTGAATTTGGGTTTGAATTTCGATTCTACTTTGGATTTGATTTTGAATTAGAATTTTTTTTGGGTCTTGGATTTGGGTTTCGTCTTTGAGCTTTCGAGTTTTGAGTTTTAGATTGTAAGGTTACGGAATAAGATATTTTCAAGATTGTTCAATTCGGGGTGTGAAGGACGAGTTTTTGAACACTAGGGTGGGAAAAAATAGAAAATGGGGTCCAGCCTAAAGGGAAGGTCGGTCCGTCACAAAGTGCTTGAACTGTTGCCTCGGTTGGCCGATTTTGCTCCCGAGAAAGGCCGGTCCGACATTTTAGGTAGCCCAAGTTTTTTTTTTTGTTATTTTAAATCTCAGTTGACTTAGTTGGTGGGAGATTTTAAAATCTAAATTTTTCTCACTTATTAGTCATTCTAAACTTTCTCCAAAACTCTCCAACTTCTCTCTAGAATCATCCCTTCTCAAAATCCATTGGAAATGTCTTCCATCGAGAGATCAGAAGAGGAATATAACTTCGAGAGTCTTGTTCATCCTTTCACCCATCCTTCGATTGGTTCGTTCATTTTGGGACAAGATGCATTTGAAGAGGGTTTCTTCTTATGGGATACCGGGAATCATTTATCCCACTCCTCTTATAACAATGTGGTGAGTGCTTCTTTGATTTCGTTGCTTGAATTTGTTAATTATTTGGGATTTTGAGTTGATTTGTGTTCTTGAGTATGTATTGGTCATGGTTAGGGTTTGAATGTTTATGAATGTTCTTTTATTGAATGTTGGGTTAGAAAGGGGGAGTTTGTTGTACTTTCATGAAATTGACTTAATTTGTTCATAGATTGTTGTTAGATCTTGAAGTTGTTTTGGTTTGTCCTATGTATCATTGTTGAATTTTGAGTGTATGCATTTGTGGAGTTTGAAGATGTATAATTTGGACATTTTGTCTTCGTGTTGAAAATATGCATATCAAATGTTTGTTGAATTGTGTCAAAGAAATTTTTTGTGCTTTTTGTGATAAGATTTTTGGAGCATTTGATTTATTTTAATTGTAATGTTGAAATTTTGAAGATTCTATTGGCGGATTAATTTATTTGGGCATGTGGATAGTTGTTGGATTATGTGTTTAATTGAATACCCATGGCTTGTCTTGCATGCCATTTTGTATGTCATGTGTAGGGCAAGTGGGCAATGTGGTTGTTCCATGTAGGGGCTAAGTGTGCTTTGTTGGGTTGTGTAGGCTTGGTTGGATTTGAATGTGCCGGGTTGTATAGAAAAATTTTAGTAGGGTGGATTTGTGATTTGTGGGTCGAATGGTCGGTGAGATCCTGGTTTTCCATGGAATGCTTAGTTGTGTGCGGCGTGATTATTTTTTATCATTCCTTTTTTCGTTTTGTTTTTTTAAATGCTTGTGTGACCGTAAATTGGTGCGTTATTTTGTTGTCCGATTATTTGTTTTTGATTGGTTCCTGATTTGATTCTTTTGTTTCATTATTTTAGGGCCGCACGGGCAATTTATAATGCTACGGGAGCATTAACAGCACATTGTCGTAGTATCAGATTCTATCTATCCTTGTGCAAGCCAACATGATCAATGATACCTTCGGCCCCTTTATGGAATCCTTGGCGAGTACTCGAAAGGATCGAGTATTATTAGATGCTCTGGCGAAGAGATGGTTAGATAGGACCATTACCTTCCATACTCCTTTTAGTGAGATGACACTGACGCCACTGAGTTTTAGTGTGATTAAGGGACTGTGTGTTGGCGATAATCCCTTGCCCCTGGACCCGGATCGTTATTAGTACAACGGGGTGTGGGACCATTTCTTTGGAATCGAGTGTCCTTTCCCGGAGTAGGAGTCA
>JAUTBS010124462.1:0-12571 GCA_032361285.1 Aequorea victoria | reverse complement strand
TTGTTTGGTACTTGTTGTTTATGTTGGTTGTGCATCTTGTTATTCAGGTTGACGTAGATCACCTCTTTGCTTTCATTGCACTTATTCTTCACACATTAGGTGAGTGTTTGTAAGCTAGGTATTTTCATTAAAATCTCCCGTTTCTCCTAAATATTTTAAGTGGAAAAATGTTATGTATATTTCAAATGCTTTTCAATTTCAACGTAATACCTGTATTATCTTTTCAATTCAATTTCGTGATAGAACCTATTTGAATGCAACAAAATATATTTTTATTCATCTATTGGTGCGATATCGATGTTATATTGGGACTATGGGTAAGTCCAGGGGAAAGCCCTCTACGGAGGTGACTCTGGCAGCTAGAGAAGAGATCAGTTTGATTCCGTGGTGACTCTAGTCACTCAACGGTTCAAGGGATAGTCCGGGGCTTTCGGTGACCTGAACTAGAATTGTCAGTGGGAACAGACTCGGGTGCCATCCTGTAGTGACCCCTGTTCGATGTTAGATGTAATGGGCTAAGGCAGCCTTGAGATATATATGTTGGCATTTAGGTTATTCCCTGTTTCACTCTTATGATCATATCGTACACCATTATTGTTATTGTTGATACCGTTGGACATGTTTATGTTGTTAACATATCTATATGCGAGTATGTTATTGTTGGACCTTGTTGTCTTGTCTGAGATTTTATTTGGGTGACTCGTCGTATTAACGAGATCACAAGAAAAGAAAGAACGTTAAATGTTTTGAACTGTTAGTTATTGGATGTATTGGTCATCCCGTTATCTATACTGTTATCACTACCATGGCATGTTTCTTTTATCAGTTATTTTATTCTTGGTTTTAGAACTATATTTTATTATGCGTACTTCATTCACCAGCATTGCTGATGGTGTTTTCCCCAATATTTTTAGGTTTCCAGTGACGAGGCATGAGTTTTTTTTAAACTCTGTGGGAAATCCGACATATGACCTCTAGGATGCATTTTATTTATATTTATTGCTTCTGTATTTAGATTACTCAGCACAATTAACTGATTATTATTGATTGTTTGATGACTTCATCATTTGGATGTTAGGCTGTTTTGCCTCAGTGTTGGATATGGTCTGATTGGGCGGTTTAGTCCCAAATGTTAATTAATGAATTTAATAGTTTAATTCGGTAAAAATGGATTTATAATCGGAATATAGTTAGCTAATTATTTAGTTAGACTTTCTTGGTTTAGTGGGCTAAGGCCCATGATTCATAGCCTGTCACAGCTCCTAAATTAGGGTGTGACAGTATGTGTGTGCGCCAGTGAGCACTTATAATATGCTATTAATAATTTATGAGTTGGGCTAAAGAGCCATGAGTTTAGTTTCTAAAGTATTTGTTTGGGCCGTAGAGCCGGTATGAAAGCATTTAAAACTAATTTGGGTCGTAGGGTCGAGTATCAAAGTATGAAAGTTATTTTTTAACTTTATTGAATGGGCCATAGGGCCGGTATAAAAATATTTTACAAAGCATTAAAGTTTGGTCGTAGGGCCATATATTGAATAGAAGTAAGAGTATTTATGACTCATTAAGGTTGGGCCGTAGGGCCGTATATAGAAACAAGAAAATATTTTTATAAAACCGTATGAGTTGGGCTACTGAGCCGAATGATGAAAACATAAATTCTTCTGCATAGTTGCAAGAACAAATGTTATTTTCTGTACAAAAACCCTGCATAAATATTTACTCTTGTGGTATACTTTTTATTATAATGCTAAATTCACTCTCCTGTAACCACTTTTGGTTGCATATCTTGTTACATGGTAGATGATCGATCCACCATGTACGGTTAAGATTGAAAAACTTGTAATGTAAGTTTGAAACCGTGATGAGGTCATCAAAAAAGTACTTGTTGAGAGATGAGCAATGGCTCTCGTTTTTTTAAATATCGGGGATTGTGTATCCCGTATGAGTTGTATCATGTAGCTTGTAGTTGATGTAACTTTTACTCAAGTTTGAGAATAATATGAATAGAGTATAGTGATGCGGAGTGCATCCTTAGTATTATTGTTGGGTTTCTGATCAGATGAGCTTGTTTCGCACCACTCCAAGCAGGTTCAAATATTCTCCGGGGAGTGGGTGTGACAATTATAGCCTTCCACAGAGAGATAATAGAATGTGTTTTATGAAAACTTTCCACTGATTTTGTACAAAAACTAGTCTTGTAGATTTAATTAAAATGAAAAGATTAGAGGGGTCCAAATTCAACACACTTTTGCAAAAAAGATCATAACTCGGTCTATATAAAACATTTTTGAGTGATACCACTTGGGTTTACAAAATAACACAAAATATTAGTTGTCCACTTGGTTTCATAAATAAATCATCTCTGTATGAAAAATGACGATGTTCCAAAGTTGACTATTCTGGATAGCGCATAACCAGTTTGTGTACATAAACAGAACAAAAATGAAAAAGGTAATAAATACTTAATGGAAAAATCACACATCATCTATACTCATATATGAGTTTCCCTTCCAAAAATTAGATCAAACAACTATTTTTAAGTATTTTAAGTCATTACAACCATATTCGAATAACAAGCAAAAATGGAATAAAACATATGGAAAAGCTTGTTTAAACTTTTAATCGGGTCACTATATCATGCATGCAAGTTATGAACATTGTAATACTATATCTAAACATGAGTTAGTGACTTAAGACTAATTTGAAATTCTAAATAAAATAGAGTTTAAGGGTCTTAGAACAAAAATGGACAATATGCTCTTTTGAAAGGAAGAAAAAGGGTGAGATAAAAAGTGCCGAGATAATATTTTCTTGGTAGCCAAATGGTAGGGAGAGGCTAAGAGAAAGTATTTTCAGTGACGTTTCTACCTTAGAGAGTTTATAAGTGGTGGAGATGAAATGGTGGTGGTGGTGGGGCTCCTTCATTCAAGATTTTTTAAGAACACCAAGAACACTTTGAATTTTTTTTCTCCTCTTTTTCTCTATTCTTTTTAAACACTTAGAAAAAATTTCAGAATTTGGGGACAAGCATGGTTCGGCCAAATGGGATGGGGATGATATATTTAATGCTCCTAATTTGTCTCTAGTGATGATGCATGTGTAAGGGAGTGAAATGACAAGATCTACTAAAATTGCATGACTTGCATTGATGAGACATGTGACTTGCATATCACACAAAAGATGGGCTAAATTATATATGTATATGCAGATTTTTGTTTGTCTTGTAACTAATTTGAAGATATGTATATATAGAGGTATGATGTATATTTTAGCACAATAAAAGATTAGAGAATAAAATAATACTTTATTTATGAGAATTACTTTGGATTACACTTTTTGTTTAAAACTTTAATATTGTCTGAAGGGTATGTTTTGTGCACATATATTAGTACATTTTGACTTATTTTAATTAAATATGAATAAATATTTTGTTACAGGAAATGACTGTGAAAGAATGAATGAATGGATGGTTAAATTGAATGAATATTATAAGGATATATAGAAATTTGAATAAATATATATATGCATATATATATATATATATATATATATTTATTTATTGTAAACAAATATTTTTTGCATCGGTATTATGGCCGTTGCTAATTGTTTGTGCTATAAATACTATTTGCATCGGTAGTAGCTGTCACTAAAAGTAGTATTTGCGACGACACAAATACAGTAGTAAAAACATAAGATTTTAATAGTATTAGCGTCGGCATAGTAATAGTCGCTAAAGTATTTTTCGCGACAATTTAAACACCATCGCAAACAATAAGATTTTAATAGCTTTGCGCCGGGCTATTGCCGTCACAAAAGGATTAGAAATAGTCGCAGATAATATTGTTTGCGACAACAAATCCACCGTCGCTAATAATTTTTTTTTTGTTTTAGTATTTGCGATAGCAATAACCTTATATGTTGTCATGAGAGAGAGTTGACCTCTTTTACCCTTTCCCTTGCCTATCACTCTTCCTGTGCAAGTACACTCCCTCTTCTCCACTACAGGTGTATCAAAGATCTCAGGATAAGACTATTGTGCCTTATGGACCGAATAACTCATCTTCCTCATCAGCGGTCCCTACTCCTCTAGATGACCCGCCCATTTCATTCTGGCACGGTAAACATACTTGTACTCAATATCATATTGCTCAGTATGTGTCTTATGATATAGTCTCTCATTATCTTCATTCCTTTGCTTGTGCCTTGTCCACTATTTTTATTCCATCTTTATATAAGCAAGATATGTCTCTGTCTGGATAGAAACACGCTATGGATAAGGAATTGAGTGATCTTCATAAGAATCATACTTCGGAGCTTACTTCCCTTTTTTCTGGGAAATAGATAGTAGGATGTTGTTGGGTGTATGCTGCCAAATATCTCTCAGATGGGTCTGTTGAGCGGCTTAAGGCTTGCTTAGTGGAAAAATGGTATACTCAGAATTATGGTGTTGATTATGTTCAGATTCTTCTGTATATAGATCAACCCCTGGTTATGTTGTCTCTGACAGTGAACATCTTGTGTGTCATTTGCACAATACTTTCTATTGTCTGAAATAGTCTTTCCGTGCTTGATTTGACCATTTTGTTTTGTTGTGATGGATTATGGCTTCCAGCATTCTACTGCTGATCATTCTATTTTCTTTCATCATTCTTTTAGCAGAACCATTGTGTTGATCATCTATGTGGATGATAATATTATTTCTGGTGATGATTCTGAGGGTATTGTTGCCTTAAAGTGACACTTGAGTCAAACGTTTTATAGTAAAGACTTGGGTTTGCTTCGCTATTTTTTTGGCATTGAGATTGTTCGATCTTATCAGGGCATTACTCTCGCACAACAGAATACGTTCTGAATCTTTTATCTAAAATTGGTCTTCTTGGTACTCATCCGGTTGATACTCCTATGGATTTTACTATGAAGCTTGATACTGATCTTGGTGTTCATTTTCTTGACGTCGGCCGTTATCTCCACCTTGTGAGAAAATTAATTTATCTCACTATCACTCATCCTGACATTACCTATGTCGTTGGCGTAATGAGTCAGTTTATGGATGCTTCGGGTCTGCCTCACTTTGATGTTATTTGTCGCATTTTGTGCTATTTAAAAAATGTCCTCGTCGCAGTTTGCTCTATCACCTATCTACTTCTTTATTTGTTGTTGGCTTCAATGATGCAGATCGGGCTGGTAGTCACTCTAATCGACGCTCTACTTCTGGCTATTGTACCTTTGGTGGAGTTAATCTTATTACGCGGCATAGTAAAAAATAGGTGGTTCTTGCTCAATCTAGTGTTAAAGCTGAGTATCGCGCTATGTCTCATATTGCATTAGAACTGTTATGGGTTCGCTCTCTTCTTTTGAATTTTAGCGCTCGCATTGCTTCTTCAATACAAATGTTTTGTGATAATCAAACGACTATTTTTATTGCTAATAATTCTGTCTTTCACGAGTGCACTAAACATATCGAGGTTGATTGTCACTTTATTCGAGATTTATTACTGCAGAAGCAAATTGCTACTCCGTATGTTCGCTCGGAATACCAGTTGGTCGATATTTTTACAAAAACTTTATCTCGACCCTCTTTTCAATAGTTATCCGTCAAAGTAGGCATGTTTGATCTATATACTCTAGTTTCAGATAGAGTGTTAGAGTTTATATTATTATGTTTATATTTGAGGGGTATTCTTGTATTTTTAGACTCTTTAATTTTATATTATAAATACCTAGAGGTAAAGAATTAATGTTAGAAACCCCAAACCTATTCTATTATTTTCTCTTTCTCTTCTCTCTTCTCCTCTTCTCTAAATACCAAAAATATCAATACTTGTATTTTAACTAAATCAAATGTTTTGTGGTATGATTTATGGACATGTTTTGAAGCTTGAATAACTATGTTTTGTTTTCACACAAAAAAAAATGATATGATTGTTTTTGTAGCCTGGAAAACTGCAAGGCGAGGTGCCATGATTGGGACATATATCGCATTCCCGAGCATGGGGCTGGTTTATGTCACATTGCATCAAAATATTAATGTGATGAATTGTGAAACTTGGCTCTACCACTGAGCATTGTTAAGTGGCCCGACGAATTATTCTTAGCCCTATCCACTAAGTAGGTTGTAACATTCGAGGTAGCAGTACTGCAACAACTCCTGGTTGGGAGGAGAAAACAACCTGTGGCTATGAGATATGTTTGAGAATTTGATATCACTACTGAGTGAAATGAATAATGGAAATACTTGAAAATCCTCTTCTAAGAAGTGATTGATGAATATAGGGTGCAAAACGTGGATTGGGTTAGTGGGTGGGTTTCTTTATCTTTTCCTTTATTGTCATTATAGTTAAGGGATTGAGTTGGCTACAATTTGAAGGGTATACCGAATTGGGTGTTTCCTTTTATTAGCAGTATAGATTAGTTCAACAATTTTTTTTAAGACTCCATGTTTAAAATTAGTTCATGTTTAAAACAATCCCTACAATAATTTAAAATAGTTCAAGAATTCATTTGTTTAAAAACAGGCCTTATTTTTAGAGTCTGTGTTTAAAACAGTCCCTATAGTAATTGTTAAAAATTCATTTTATTAAAATTAGTTCAAGAATTTATTTTTTATTTTGTTTGTTTGTTTAAGAATTTCATTTGTTTAATTTTATATTTTGAACTTTATATTTTAGGTTTAAAAAAACAAAAAGCCCAATGGGCCGGGACGCCCATATGCCGGCAACAAAATCTCGTGCCTGAGGTCTAGCCCGTAGGGCTTAGAGCCGTGCCTGGGCCTAGCCCTTCAAATTTTGGTCCAACTCGAATTTTGACGGGTCCGACCGTACCAAAATTACATCCCTAAGCAAGAGTCAGAGTCAAACCTCTTTCGTCTTGTCAAAAAATTCAAAGTCGTGAATATGGAGAATGTTTTTTTTGCTCTCTTAACCGAGTCAATGAATTAAAAGAGTTAAAATGATTCAATGCTTTTCTCTCTCACCAGAATTACTCGATACACCTGTTTTAAATTATCGAGACACAAATATTTTCCAGCAACATCAATGTCGAACCAAAAATTTGGGTGGATTTCTAGTCGACTCTCTCTCTCTCTCTCTTTTTCTTACTCAGCAATCAACAACTAGGGTTTTGACTTTCGATAGAGGGCGGGGGCGGCGATTGTAACTTTTTAGGCCATATTTCCATTTTCTCTTCTCTTTCCTTTCATTTTTGTTCTAATATTCTCTTGTCTTTTTCTCCTTTGGACAAACTCTCTTTTTATTTGGAGGAACTACTTAAAGAACTTCAAGCAGCTAAGGGTCTCCTTAGGAAGCCGTTAGTGCTCTTGTGGCTGAAAAATGTCACACTTCTAAGCCAACAGGCAAGAATAAGCAGAAAAATGTTCAGAGATAGGTTACATCTCCTCAGGCAGCTCGTGCACCTCAGGCTAGAGTGAGAAAGCCTAAAGGCAAGTATTTTCACTAGTTGTTGAGACATGTTTAGCGGTGCTATCTACCGGTACCTAGTGTGTAGCTACAGGAGTCACTAATCATGTTTACAATTCTTTGAAGGACTTCTAAAAAACCAGACAGCTAAGTGATGAAGAAACGCAGTAGTTGCAGTAGGAGATGTCTACCTCAGTTTTGGTAGAGATGGAATTTTAATTTCGAAGGATTGTCTTTATCTACCTTCCATTAGAAGAAATTTGATTTCACTTTCTAGATTGACTACAGATGGATATTCAATTTACTTTAATAACTCTGTGGTTATTAAGGTTAATAAACATTTTATCTTCTATGGTTCATTGGTGAATGATCTGTTTATTATTAATCCTACTTCTCATACATTGCAACTTAATGAATTGAATAACACTAATAATTTACCATGTAAGAGAAAGAAACCTTCTGAAATGAACCAAACGTATCTTTGACACTTTCGACTAGGTCATATTAATCTAAAATGAATTTCAAGACTAGTCGAAAATGGACCATTAGATTCATTGAAAGTGGAGCCACTTCAAATCTGTGAATCCCGCTGAGAAGGTAAAATGACTAAGTAGTCTTTTTCGGCTAAAGGCTATAGAGCCAAAGAACCGTTGTAATTGGTTCATTTTGATTTGTGTTAACCCATAACTATCCGGGCTAAAGGTGGATTTGAGTATTTCATCACATTTATTGATGACTACTCAAGGTATGAATACATTAATTTGATGCACCGTAAGTCTGAATGCTTTGAGAAACTCAAAATATATTGGGCAAAAAAATAGGGAAGCGTATGGGTAAATGTACCAAGACACTACGATCTAATAACGGTGAGGAATACCTTTTGGGAGAGTAAGGATTACTTATTAGTAGAGGGGATTACATCCCAATTGTCTGCGTCTGATATGCCTCAGAAGAATGGTGTAGCAGAAAGAATGAATATAACTCTTATGGATATGGTGAGATCTATGATGAGTTATTTTGATTTATCTGATTCATTCTGGGGATATGCACTTGAAACAACAACTTATATTCTAAACTTGCTACCATCTAAGTTAGTACCTACTACTCCCACAGAACTGTGGATTGGGCGTAAACCTAGTCTACGACATGTTCGGATTTGGGATTGTCCAATGAGATAGCCAGTCAGAACCAGCGAAAGAGACAATCGATTGGATCAACTTCATAGACAAGCTTTCGTTAGAACTTCTCTTCACCGTCCTCGACCTTGAGGACTTGCTCAAAGACACTGCAAGAGAATCTCGCTTACCTTGCTCTGCTTCAGATAGAATGTGTGGATCCAGATAACTCAGATGAAAATGATGAAGAAAAGATGTGTTGGGAAGTCGTATGGGTTACCAAATATCTAAGGCAATATATGTTGTCCTACTCAGCAAACTTAGCCTTTGTCACGGACCCAATCAAATACCTATTTGAGAAACCAACTCTAGTAGGAAGGATGTCCAGATAGTTACTATTGTTGTCAAAACTCGACATCAAGTTCATCACCAAGAAGTTTGTAAAAGAACAAACTGTAGCCAAATCTTTAGCAGATAACCCAGTAAAAGGACCAGAAAATATGGAATTCAAATTCCCAGACAAGAAAATAATGTGTTATGCGATGGATCACCTCTCGATCAATACAACCAACAAATAGAAGATAATAACGAATAGAAAATTAACAATCACAATCACACGCCAATCACACAAGACTTAGATATACGTGGTTTGAAAGAGTGCCTATACATCCACGGAAGGGGAGGAGATCAATCCACTATAACAATAAGGATTACAAAAGCTCTCGACTCACGCTATCTCAATATTGGCTTCTATTCTTTCTCTCTTGCTCTATTCTCTTTCTCACTATTTTTTTTCTCTTCTTCTAAAACTTAACAACAATAGGTTCATATATATAAGAGTCTTGGGAGGCATAAAACCAAAAAATCCTCCAAAATGCTAAAACTACTTCCACTACTGATTTTTGACCAAATTTTCAACAATCTCCACCTTGGTCCAAAAATAGTGTCTTCTGTAGAAACTTGCTAAAGTTGCTTGCTGCATTCTCTTTACGGGTAGGAGTGCTCCACCCTCAACTTCTCATTTTAGCATTTAAGAGTTTGTGTTAAGTCCAAACAATGCTCAAACTTATTCTTTGGCACTGGTTTTGTCAGCATGTCAGAGGCATTCTCATCAGTATGGATTTTTGACAAAGAAATATCCCCTGAAGCTAGCACTCTCAAATCCTGTGATACTGTACATCGATATGCTTCGTTCTTGCATTGTATACCTGATTCTTTGCTAAATGGATCACACTCTAACTGTCATAGTGCAACAACACATTATCCTACACCAACCCGAGTTCACTGACTAAACCCTTCAGCCAAACTGCCTCTTTTGAGACTTTTGTTACTGCCATGTACTCTGCTTTTGTGGTTGACAATGCAGCTGTATCCTGAAGTGTAGACTTCCAACTGATTGGACCACCGACAAGAGTAAAGATGAATCCCATCATTGATCTTCTTGAGTCTAGGTCTCTTGCATAGTCAACATCGACGTAGCCAACTACATCTGTAGAAATTCCTTCTCTATTATATATGATGCACATATCCTGAGTACCAGCCATATATCTGAAAATCCACTTCACGACATTCCAATTGTCTTTTTCTAGATTTTTCATGAATCTACTCACCATACTGACTGCCTGTGAGATGTTGGGTCTTGTGCACACCATAAGGTACATAAGGCATTCGACTGCATTTGTGTAAGGTACCTCTGACATGTGCTTTATCTCCTCCTCTAAACTGGGGCACAATTTTGAGGATAATCTGAAATGTGCTGCAAAATAAGTGTTGACCAGTTTTGTAGACTGCATGTTAAACCGTTCTAGTACTTTCTGCAGATAGCATTTTTGGGACAACCACAATTTTTCAGCCTTCTTATCCTTGTGAATCTCAATCATAATGATCTTTTTGGCAGCTCCAAGATCCTTCATGTCAAATTCATTGTTCAACAAACCTTTGAGCTTGTTGACTTCCTGCTTATCCTTTGCTGCCACTAACATATAACCGACATACAAAGATAATAGAATATATGAACCATCTGTAAGTACTCTGAAATAAACACAACAATCATACTCACCGCGTGTGTACCCGTATGCCACCATGAACGTGTCAAACCGCTCCACTTCCTGAGAGATTATTTTAATCCATACAAGGATTTCTTCAGTAGACATACATGATCTTCCTTTCCTGGTTCTTTGAAGCCTTCAGACTGTTGTATATAGATTTGCTCATCCAAATCTCCATGTAGAAAGGCTTTCTTCACATCCAGCTGCTCCAACTCCATGTCGTGCATAGCCACCATAACTAAGATAATTTTGATGGAAGTGTGCTTCACCACTGGTGAAAAGATTTTATTATAATCGACTCACTCTCGCTGAGAGTAGCTCTTTGCAACCAGTCGAGCTTTGTACTTTTCACCTTCTTTTTCTGACACCGCTTTCTTCCTTCTGTAGACCCATTTGCACTCAACAACTTTATGATGTTTTGGGAGTTTGAATAACTCCCAAGTCTTTTTTTTGTGTGTAGAGACTCCATCTCCTCTATCATAGTTATCATCCATTTTTCCCTGTCTTGACTGCTCCTAGCTTCCCTGTAGGATGAAAGATCCCCACCTCCAGCAATTAGGGAAAAACTTACCATATCTTCAAAGCCGTATCTGACTGGTGCTTTGAGGTTTAGTTTCTCCCTGCCCTTTGCAACTGTGTAATGCTCATGTTCTGACTGTTGTTGCTGATGACTCATGTCTGTTTGGCCTGACTCATTTTGTGATCTGCTCTCGTTAGGCTCCACCTCAAAGACTATCTCCTGTGCTGATCTGTCATCACTCGAATCTTGATCACTTTGATTTAGCATGAATGCTTCATCAAAAATCACATTCCTGATCACCTTCTTTCTGCCAACTAGTTCCCATAACTTGTATCCTTTAACCCCGCTCTCATAGCCAAGAAAAATGCACTTTTTTCACTTAGGATCAAGGTTTGATCCTTCAATGTCCTGCACATGTGTCATGCCCCAATTAGGAAATAGTGACCGGCCATGGTTCATGGGCCTGTGGCCCAACGAAACCAAGAAAGCATTAACCAAACTAAGCTACTAGATGCTTAAATAATAATTAATTAAATTAAATTAAATTTTCATGCAATAACCATAAATCCCATATATCACCCATTTGGGTCAAACAGCCCAAAAACCAAATAATATCCAACTATGATGACAAAAGCATCATAAACAATGTCATACCGACAAAAAAAATAAATCATAGTGTGCGAAAGAATAAATAATAAATATAAATGATATGAATGATGAACAATGTCTTAGAGGTCAAACAACAAAGATCCCTCCACAGCCGTTCATCACCTAAAGCAACTCACTGGCTACCTGAAAAATGTTATGGGACAACGTCAGTATAAACTGGTGAATAGATCCACGATAGTAATATGCAGTTCTAAAACGGGGATAAAATAGAGTGCATAACTAAAATAACATGGCATGGTACAACAGTAAATAAAATGAGTAATCACCAAAAATCCCTTTTCCTTTTCTTTTCATTTATTTTCATTTTGAAAATATTCACATTCTTTTCCTTTGCAAAAATGGACATTATAAGTCATCAAGTCATATAACAGTATATCAAACAACAGTATGATATAGCGACATGCTCAAAAAGAGTGGGAATAAACGTACAGCAGATATACTGGGTATAAACAAGTAACAGTGTCAAATATATAAACTCTGGGTAACATAATGACCCTTGGATCCAATAATCGAAATAGAGTCACCACGGGATGGCGCCCGGTCTTTTCCCTATACGATTCCAGTCAGGTCAACACGGATGGGTACGGTCCTTTTCCTTGACTGTTGAGTCAACTAAGGTCAACACGGATGGTTACGGTCCTTTTCCTTAGCTGGCCAAAGTCACCACCAGGGATAGGGGTGGAATATCCTTTGGACTTTATCAAATCCCAAGACAATGGTCTCATGATCGCATCATAAAAATAGGTTTTTCCTTTGTTCCACTTTTGAAATTATTTCTGCCATGTTTTTGTAATACAGTATTCT
>JAUTBS010124351.1:0-12572 GCA_032361285.1 Aequorea victoria | reverse complement strand
TTTCTTCATTTCTTTTCTTTTCTTCCTAGTTCTTTCTTCTTCTTTCTCTTTTTTCTTCTTCGTTCTATTCTCCAAGGAGGGGCCAACGAAATTATAGAGAGGAAAATAGGTTTAGAAAATATTTTAAGTGTTGGAGAATGGGTTCTATTTATAGGCAAAGATTTGAGATAAAAACTCCATTTTATCCATCATTTAGTTTTCATCCCACTTCTAATTTAATTCTTGTTCTTCCAATTTGGTTTCAATCCAACTAAATCTTGGGCTCCAAGACTTCTAATTCCATGTTTGGATTTAATAATCTGTTTTTCTTCAACCTTAAGGCCTTGTTCGGTTTAATGGGCAACAAGTTCCCTAAAATTAAGGTACTTGACAAGATATTTCTATTTTTCTTTTATTTAATTCTAATTATGTAACATCACATCTCCTCTCCTCTTATCATTCTCCCATATGCCTTATACTATTCCTTAAATACTTTTGAGTCTTTGATGATGTGGAAAAATCATATTTCTAAGAAATCATCTATTCACATTTTCCACCTTTTCTTTTCTTTTTCTTTTTTTCTTGAAAATTATCACATCATCCCCCTCTCCAAGGTGATTTCGGTCCATCCCTTCTAGAAGGTTCAAAATATTTATTTTATTTTTACTTTAATTATTTATGAGAATTAGAATGGGTCTTGGGCCAATTATTAAAGTTTTGAGCCAAATTTTATGTTTTGGGCCTAACTTTAGTTTGGGTTTGTAATTAAATCAATTGAGATATAAATAAACTAATTGGACTCAAATAACCATTTATATTGGGCCCCTATAATGTTTGGCCCAAAGCCCTAATTAAATTTCTCTATTGGGCTTCTCAAAATTTGGGCCTCATTTAAGCCTTTCATAACTTTCCTTCTTTTGAACTCTCAAATGAGTTCTTTGGCTTATGATTATATTAGGTCATTATATTTGAGTTTAGACTCATTCTCTACTCAAATTATTATTAAAATTTTTGAGCTTTAGGAGTTTCAGGGCCTTACTTTGGCCCGTTTTGATTTTATGCGTCTTTTTCGCCTTTCGTAGGGCTTTTTAACTTGAACGTTTTAAAATCTCCTTGTTCAAAATTTATTCGAATTCTTTTTATCAATTTCAGCTTTCTAAGTTTATCGTATTCCATATTTTATGCATTCATCCTTTTTTTCATAGGGTTCAAATGTCATTTCTCAAGGCGTAACGCCTTTATTCTGGGTTTAGAGTCTAAGAATCGTGTTGAGAAAAGAGGGGTGTCACAGCATGATACCGGCCTATCCGTCAAGACGTATCTCGATGGCCAAAGAAAAAAGAAAGCATTTGCGAGAGGAGCCTGGCTTGTCCGTTGAAACTCTAAATCTCAAACGGTAGACAAAAAACTGAGGGTGCGGGATGATACCGACTTTCCCTCTCTATCGAGTCTTAGAAGACTGAATCTCTACGGGGGAAGAAAAGTGAAAATACGGGCACGGGATGATACCGTTCTATTTGTCGAGACGTATCTCTACGGCCAAAGAAAAAAGAAAGGGTTTGCGAGAGGAGCCCAGCTTGTCCACTGAGACTCTGAATCTCAAATGGCAGATGAAAAACCGAGGGTGAGGGATGATGCCGAATGGCCCTCTCCGTCGAGTCTCAGAAGGCTGAATCTCTATAGGCAAAGAAAAAAGAAAAATACGGGCATAGGATGATACCAGCCTATCCGTCGAGACTTTGAATCTCTATGGCCAAGGAAAAAAGGTTGTGGGAGGAGCCCGGTTAGTCCATCGAGACTTATCACTTTACGTCTGAAACAAAAGAAAGGGTGCGGGAAGCCCCGACTGTTATCCGTCGAGACTCTAAATCTCTACAGTAAAACATAAAAGGGGAGGTTTTGGAAGAGTAACCAAATGAAGTCAAGCGGCGAGAAAGGGTGCGAAGCGTACCTCAACTTTCTATTGAGACTTATCTCTCTACGGTTACGAAAACAAAAGAAAGGGTGCAAGATGATACCGGCTTATCCATCGAGACTCTAAATCTCTACGGTGAGAAAGATAAGGGGAGAGGAGACGAAGCGCGCCCTTTTTGACGAGAAACTGAGCTCATACAGCAAGAGAGGTCGTGTTGCAGGACGATACCAACTTAACCGATGAGTTGGAGCTTGAGCGGAAAAGGATGCGGGACAAAGCCAATTTATACCTTGACCAACTGATACTTATTGGGCGAATCGGCTTAACCGACGAGCCGAAGCTCGAACGGCGAAGGATGCAGGACAAAGTCGACTTATACCTTGACCAACTGACACTAAAAGGAGGTGTGGTACAAAAGACCTACTTACATAATAAAAACTGAGGACTATCATAGGGAAGCATCGAGCCGTGGGTCAATGGCGAAGGAACTCAGAACTCAGAGGATTCCGGGTGAACTTAACACAAAGGTGAAAGGCGCAGGACCTAATCAAGAATTAGACTAGGCCCCGGTCCAAAGACTATGAGACTCATGATGACCAAAAGAAAAGAGATTGGGCTGATAGACCAACAACTACAAAGGTTCGGGATAACCCCGGAGGGGTCCCAAAAAAGAACAAAGTACGGGTTGATGAGGCCCAGTCCTAGACACAAAAGGAGAGAAGTCGGTTCCGAAGCCCAATGATCTCAAGGGTTCGAGACATTCTTGAGAGGTCTCGAAAGGAAAAGGAAGCACGGGCAGATGAAACCCGACTCTGAAGAAATGACGAAGGGGTTAGGTAACGGCCTAACGGCGCCAAACACGGGACAAATCACGTAGGGTCCCGGGAAAGAGGAGGCACTGATGATGAAACCCAACTTAAAAAAATGACAGAGGTTAGTTAACGGCCTAACGACGTCAAACACGAGACAAACTATGGAGGGTTCCGGAAAAGAGAGACTTAGGTGATGAAACTTGGCTCAGAAGAAACGACGGAGGTTAGGCAATGGCCTAACGGCGTTAAATACGGGATAAATTGCGGAGGGTCCCGGGAAAGAAAAAAAGGCTCGAGTGATGAAATCCGGCTCAAAAGAAATGATGGAGGTTAGGAAACGGCCTATCGGCGTCAAACCATGGGATAACCACAGAAGGCCCCGGAAAAGAGAAAGCAAGATTCGGGTGATGAAATTTGTCTTAAAAGAAATGACGAAGGTTAGGCAACGGCCTAATGGCGTTAAATCATGAGATAATCATGGAGGGTCCTGGAAAAGAGAAAGAGAGACTCGGGTGATGAAACCCGCCTCAAAGAAGACGACGAAGGTTAGGCAATGGCATAAAGGCGTTAAACACGGGACAAACCACGGAGGGTCCCGGGTAAGAGAAAGAGGCTCGGGTGATGAAGCTTAGCTAAAAAATGATGGAGGTTAGGCAACGGGCTAACGGCGTCAAACCATGGGATAACCACGGAGGGCCCCAGGAAAGAGAAAGTGAGACTCGGGTGATGAAACCCGACTCAAAGAAGACAACGAAGCTTAGGCAATGGCCTAACGACGTCAAACACGGGACAAACCATGGAGGGTCTTGGGTAAGAGAAAGAGGTTCGAGTGATAAAATCTGGCTCAAAATAAAGGAAAGAGCTACTCTAATCAAACAAAAAAAGGCATGAAAAAGAACGCATAACCTATAAGGGTATTTATCCTAAAGGGAAAGGTCTAAACTTACTAAATGCATATGAAAAGGCTTGGTAGTCCAGTAACCGGGTACCTTCTGAATAAGAATCAAGAATATACATCCTCGACCAAGTAGTACCTAGTCAGGCGAAACAGTACGTAATGACCCTTTTTACCTATATCCAAAGGGACATATGGCCAGAAGGCTTGTTTACTTTCCCCCATATAGCTCTGAGACAGTAAATGGACGAAGTGAAGGGTAGGTAAGCATTTAGTTTATTTTATTTTCTCCTTTCTTCTTTTACTTTGAAAAAGTACCCAATGAAAAAGGGAAGAAAGGAGATAGAAAACCATAGATGCAATGCTAATGATAAATTTAAGAAATGATGAATTTATGAAAATAACAGTTGAAGCATTTTCCAAGTTTGGCTCGCTTTCTTAAAAAGATTCCCAGTGGAGTCGCCACTGTGAGGAACCCACTCTCTTTTTCTTCGAAAAACAAATTTTATAAAAGCAGCCTTTTTTAAACAAGTAGTTTAGAGATGAAAGAAAAAGTCCCACGCACGGGCAAATTTTAAAAAATCCCACGCTCTTGGGATTTTTTAGAGATGAAAGAAAAATTAGTTTCATTTTATTGTTCTGAAAAGAGAGCTTTCCCCAAACGCATCTGTGTTAAAGGCCGCACAATTGGAATCGCCACTTAGTTTTCGGATAAACCAAGAAACCAAAACTTGCAAGGAACTAGTCCGTCCTTACCAGAGAAAATGGTTCAGGAGCTAAGGTACGAAAGGGGAAGGTGTTAGGCACCCCTAACGCCCGATTCGAAGATTGGTCTTTACTTAACCGTTTATTTTTGTCAATGTCTTAAATTTAGCAAAAGCAACATATACAGAAAGAGGGTTGAAGAGAAAATAGTAAAAAAAAAAAAAACAAAGAAATAAAATCTAACCTAAACTAAGGTTTTCTATGCATATTTACACTTAAAGGCATGTCAAGTGGAAGATGGCAGCATATCAGTACAATTGATACATGTAAAATATGCTGTTAAAACAGAAAGATACAAAAAAGAGCTACTGAAAGACACTGGTTTTAAGCAAAGGTGGTGCATGCCACCTCGAACCTGGCGCGTGCCATCTGGATAAGGCGTGCGCCACTTTTGGGTCCTCTGAAAGTGGCGTGCATCACTATAGAACAGTGAGCTCGACACTCAGAGGCACAAAATGGGCTACTATTTAAAAAATAGTGTGCTATTGCGTGCACGTGAGTTTTTATACTAATAGAAAGAAAGAAAGATAGCATTTCGATAGATAAACTAACACATAGAAAATATGTAGAAAAAACTACTGGAAAATGCTACTGGAAACCACTGGTTTTTAAATAGAGGTGACGCACACCACCTCATAACCTGGCACGCGCCGTATGGACATGGCGTGCGCCACTTCTGGGCTCTCTGGATATGGCACGCATCATTATGCAAGAGTGAGCTCAATATTCAAAGGCCCAAAAGGGGTTACTGTTTTAAGAAAATAGTGTGCGGGTGTTTTTATATGGAAAGAAAGAAAGAAAGAATGCATTTTATGTATTTCTAAATCTAAAAGACTAAGAAAAAAAACTAATATACGGTTCTAATAGCAGGGAAAACATGCTTAGGCAAAAATGAAATAAAGAAAAGAAATCAGGGAGAACGAGGCCAATGACCTTTTTCTCCCCTTTTCTCGAATGAAAATAAGTTTTAAGGAAAGAAAGGATGAATAAATGGAAGAAAGATGAGAAAAGAGAAACTTACCATATATCCTGAAAGAAGAGTAAAGTATTAAGTAGTTTCGAAGTTGTTCCTCAAATACGGTGCGCCCTCGGGTGGTCTTATGTGCGGTCTTCAGAGTCCTTCCAATGTAAGGAATTTTGAATTAGATAGTCTTAGTTTCAAGTTTCGGGAATTGCTTATGCTTTGAATTTATATTTTCGTCGAGGTTCGGCTTGTATACGAGATTACGGGATTTAAAATTGGCAGGGTTTTGCCTTGTATGGAGTTAGGATCTTTCGGCAGAGAATTGCCTTGGGTTTTCAGCTTTTTGAAATAAGGTGGGGCATTCTATTTATTGATTTTTTTGCGAGGAGCTGACTTGGAGCCAAAGTCTCCTCTCAAGGTGGCGTGCGACTAGTGTAAGTGGCGTAGCGCTAGGTGAAAGTGGCGCGCGCTAGGGGTAAATGTGGCTTGGGGCTCTGGAATGGCTTGGCTAGTGGCATGAAAAAGTTATGTTGTGCCATGGCGTTAGGTTGGAGGGAAGTGGCTTGGCTTTCTAAACGACGCATGGTTTTTTTGGAGGGAAGTGGCGTGCGCCACTTAGAGGCGGCGCAACGCTGGGTTGGGCTGCACAGATGGGTGTTTTTGGTATTTTGGATGTTTTAAGGTATTTTGGGGTATTTTTGGGATCTTCCTCGAACTCTTGGACTTGTACAGAGGCTCTTTCGACATGGCTGATGTATGCATTCATCATCAGAAGCTTGCGCAACCGGCTCAAACCAGTCTGTTTGTTTTAGTCAAAATTTGGGTGTTTTCAGTGGGACAGTGCTTGGTTGCGCAGCAGAGAAGGCCGCGGACCAGTGGGAGTTCCATTGCTGCGGCCAGACTGCAGCAAGCGACACGGTGGAGGCCCAACGATTGCCGGCGAAAAAGTTTAGGCAATTGGCAGCACAAGCCACGAAGTCAGCGGCGCAGAGAATAGCTACGTGAGGAAACACAGTGGTGGCTGAATGTTGAATTGATGCTTTAAGTCACGGCTGTTGTTTATTTTTGGGTGAAGAAGAAAGGGCGTGGCGCAGGTATGAAACAGAAAAAGGTGTTGATGATTAGGGCCTGTTTGGCCAGGCCATAAATGGGAGGAGAGGAAATTAGTTTTTTTTAATTTCTTATTAAATTTTGTGGATGTTCTTTTTTTTAATTTGTTGTATGTTTAAAACCCCTTAAACATGGAGACCATGGATTAAAAAGACACCCTACAAAAATATTTTTTTAAAAAACAATTTTATTATTTTTCATGGTTGTTTTCAAAATTAATTAAAAGTTGAATCTTAATTTGTTGTTTAAATTAATTTTAATTTCTAGATTATTTTAATTTACAAATTTTATTTTATTTTTGATAATTAAAATAAAAAATTAGAAAATTAGAAAATTAATTTTTGGATGAAAAACTAAATATTCCCTTTTAAATTATTTTTTGAAAATAAAAATAATTTTTGTCCCTCAATTTAAATATTAAGTTGGTAGAAGAACTTTAATTAATTCTCGCGGTCTCCAATACTATCTTATATGTAATATAATTAATTCACCTCCCCAACGGAGGGTTTTAACTGTGGATATAACTGGAATAAAACTCTTAAGTGATAATTCTCATAATTAAATAGTAAATATGAGGGATCACCCAAATAGGGAGGTTCATTACGAATAGTGTTTAATTTTGAGAATGAACTAATGATATAGACTTAACATATAATTAATAATATTGTCTCTACCGTAGTCACTGTTATTATTTATATGGCTGAAGGTGCTAATTATTTAATTTTGTTGAATAGAGATTTTGTGAACTATTCAAATAACAAAATTAAAAGATACGATTTGTCTAATTTAAAGTGAATGAGATAAACTCTCAACGTGAAATCGAATTCTAAGGAAATTAGATTAACTGAAATAATTTATTTTTAATATACGATTGAGGGAATTCAATTTAAAATTAATTCAAAAGAGTTTTTCCACAAAAAATTAATTGAATGAATATTCTTTTTTTCAGATATAATGGGCAGGTCATTCAATTTTCTCACTTTAATATTAAAGGAAAACAAACTAACTGGCTCAAACTTTATCGACTGAAAATAAATCTTGACATTGTCCTTACGGCAGAGGATTTAAAATTTGTTTTAACAAAATCGTGTTCGACAGAGCCTGTAGAGGGCGCACCCCAAAGGAAAGTTCAGGCCAACCAGTTTGTGGCGAATGTTGATGAACGACCCTCGACTTCTGACCTGTAACGAAAGAAGAAGAATAAATAAAAAGTTTATAAGCAACATCCAGTTATTAATGTTGGTGTTTTTATATAAAATCGGTGTCACACATTTTATATTATTTTTTAATAATATAATGAATTGTCTCAACCCATTTATATCTGTATTTGTAGAAAATATATTTTAATTATTTATAATTGATATGCGGAATGTCGGTAATTATACACAATAAGAATTTTGATAAGTAGAACTTGTCTTACTTACAGAAGATGAGAAGTCCAGTTCTTGTATAATTATATTAGTTCACAATCTAGATAGGGTTGATATTCTATCGGTATATCTGCGAGCATAATCTCATTGGTTTATCTTAACCACATGAATTTGTTCAATAATTCAAGTAAGATTGCGTTCGGTACACCAGGAATGTATTGAACAGGACCAAATGTGAAATTAAAGTGCATATACTGACATGATTGAGCTTATAAAATTTTATAGTTTGCTCGATAACTTATAGATTCTTTATCCCAAGAAATATTGAATTCTGATGTGTTTTAATATTTTATTACTTTGAATTATTTACGGGCGAGATTCTATCTTATTATTTCAATAGTCTCTGTAGTTTGGGTAATAAATATTAAAATATGATCAGTGTTATACTTTGGAGGAATTCGTATCCAGAATAATTCTAGATTATAATACCCCTTTATAAATTCATAAGTTTTATTACTAACAGTGAACCTAATCAGTAAATTATTAATTTAATCTTATACTATATCAAAAATGTTAAATTTAGTAATCAAAGATTGTAGATGTTGGTGAAATTAAATTGTCAGTAATAAAATTTTACTAAGCGGGTATTAAAAATATAACACGAAAAATCATATTATTTGCTATATGACTCGATAAATAAGAACTCTTATTTTTATGATCTGAGATAAATAAATTAGAGTGCAGTTGTAATTATTTAGTAGAACTAATTACAATTAAAAGAATTAGAAATATATCACAAGGTGCTGATATGTAATTTTTTAATTATTTTGGAAGGGAATTTAATCATTATCCTTGGGTCCTCAACGTAGTCCATAATTGTAGATCAGATCTCTCTCCTTACTTATAAATATGAGGCTTATTCTGATTCAGTTTATGACTCATATTGGTAGACGACCACTAAAGTTCTAGTCAAAAAAGAGATAGGAGAGGCGGCGGTCAGATCGGTGATCAGTTACCGAGCTCTTACTGATCTTGCAATCAGATCATACACCGGAAGATCAGATGAGTTGCATTTTTGTTTCAAACCTACCGAAATCAGCAGGTAAAATTTTTAAACTCCGAGTAATTAGTTTATTAATCCGTATTAAGATCAAATTTAAGATCCGTAGGTGATTTAATTCCGCGAATCTAATAATTTATATCAGAGTCAACGATTGTGATTGAATTCTAATACGAATTACTTGTTATCCAATATTAATCCAGTTAATTGATCTGCATGAATGTTAGATATAGGATTAACTGTTGTGATTCAGAATGATTTGTTAATTAAATCCTCCGTTTATGACATTTTTCTTATTTTTGATTCGAATCTTGTGGTGGTTTAGTTCGTAATTTTTTTGTAAATAATTAATTTTATTTAAGTGATGTAAAATTACATTTTTATTTTATTATATAATCTGATCCGAAGAATAAAGAACGGAAGAAGAATCAATAGCAATGATCATCGATCAAAGAATCACATGACCAGCAAGTTGCGTCATTCCTGAATCGACTAACCAGTGAAGAAGAGATAAGATTGGGGCTTCTGTGTTTGGAGCAGTCTGAGGCACATGAAAAATCATATATATATGTATCATACATATATATACAGATGTCTAAGTAGCACAGCGGAGCAACAAACAACTATGAACTTCTTTTATTTAAACTTCAGAAATATTACAAAGAAAAGAGGTACAAGAGAGAGAGAGGGAAAAAAAACAAGCTTGCTCTCAACAAAGGGTGAAGCTCCCTTAAATAAGAAAAACTTGAAGGTCAGGCCAGACGAACTTCAAATCTTCTTCTTCAAATCCGTAATGCGATGCCAGGTGTCCATGAGTAAGTAAAGTCGTACAGGGCAATCACATGGGTATACAGTTCTCTACTTTGGCATTATGTGTCGGCAGAGTGAAGATGACAGACAGTTCTGGATGGATGAGCTGGCTGCTTTCGGTGCTGTTTGTCATTTTGTCAAGGTTGGTCAAAGGTGGCCGACAAAGCCATGTGTCTTTGACTGTTACAGATAAGAACGAGATGTTATGTTGGTAATTAAGATAATTAAAATAAACCAGATATAGCCATTCCACGGAATAAATTGTGTTTTGCCATGATCTTTCTTTATTTAAATTTTTAGCTTATTACTAGAGGCTTTTTCTTCGGCTATTCCAATCAAGGAATCCCAATAATCAGTCAGAGGAATAGAGTCTTCATCATCAGGATCTTGGACTTCTCTGGCAAGACACTGAAATTAGTTTGTGTCTGGTTCGGATGGAGTGGGTGAGGCCATAGATTTTTCACTATGGACTTCCAAACTTGATGTTGCAGAGATGTAGTTGGACTTCATAACTTCTAACATCTTTACAGATAAATAGGCTTCAAAAAGTCCAGGATATTGGACTTTAAGCGAGTTTAAAATCAACAGGCCTCAATTGTCCATGTTTAAGATAGGGGAAGTAGATGATGATGATGAGGCTTAAGTTTGGTCTTAGGTCACTTCATCATTATGTGATATAGTGGTTTAGATCTTGGCAAGGGCTGCCGCAGTATCAAAATTGTTTCACCATTTGAAGAAGAATGTCCTTTGAAGAGTAGGATAGTCCAGAGAGTCAAGGTCACATTTGAGGCTCCAACGCCAGATCCATGCAAGCTAAAATTCGACGAATAAGTAAAGAAGATGTTTGTCAATGGGATCCCATTTGACTTTTGGTTTTTCAAAAACATCGGTGGCCTTGGTTAAGGTAAGAGAAGGATTGCTTTTAAGCCAGAGAGGATAAATATCCTGTAGATATTGTGAGGACCTTGATGGTCGGCCCTATTTTTTTTCACCAGGAAAAAATTCAGGGAGGAAAGCCAGAATGAGAAAGAGTTTTAGGATTGATGGTGAAGAACCATGTATGTTTACGGATTGGATTTTGATAATAGAAAGCAATGTTCCAGGGTTTGACATGATCTCAATAATTATATTGGGTGCCATTAAGCCTTAAGCTTCGAGCCCTGAAAGGATCAAGTCCTCATGCTCTGGGATCAAGAATTCGAATGATATAACATTTTGAATGGGTGATGGCAGATTTGGGGTCTGTAGAGTTCAAATGGTTGTGAGTAATCTGAACGGATCCAGTTTTGGTCAAGATAGATTCATAAATGAAGCGATGTCATCCTTCAGTTATTAAGAACGTCTGATTTCTCAAATAGCATCCCTTAAGGAACCAATGATCAAGAAGTCATTGGAGATTATCCATGGTAAGAGAAAGAAGATGCTCATAAACAATATTTTCAAAATACTGAAGTTCGGATATAAGAACCTTTTTAAGATTTGGTAACTTCGATTGATTGGGTGGTTGAGACCTAGTTCCCAATTTGGGAAATTCAGATAAAGGAATCTTCGATTTTTGGACTTGGTCGGCGCCACGTCCACCCTTAGGTGGCATCTTCAGATGTGTCCTGTAAAAATTCTCTCGTTAAAAAATATGGTAGAGAATTTTGAGAACCTTTTATGTATTCGATTTGAAAATCAAATAAACTAAGCTCATATTGCCATATTGTAAAAATTTATTTTGAAACACTATTTTTAACATCTTTTTGTAAAATAATCTTGGCTGCACTGCAGTCAATACGAAGTAAGAAGGATTGATTGAGTAAATCATCCTGAAATTTAGAAATACATTTGACAATGGAAAGCAAATTTTTTTTTTGATTGTAGAATAATTTAGTTGTGCATTTTTCTACATTTCAGATACAAAGCGAACTAATTCTTCTTTGTTGGTGGTGGGATTCTTCTGTTTAAGAATGCCACCATAACCAATGTTAGAAGTATCAGTTCAACAATCTTAAACTAGTTAGGGTTTGGAAGATCCAGACAGAGAAGGTCTTTAACCCGTAGTTTAATTTTTCGGATTGGTGCTGTATGAGCATCACTCTAAGGTGGAGAATTTTTAGTTAATCGAGTATGCAATATAGCTGCATCTTGAGTAAGATTTTTATAGAAGTTAAAAATGTAATTAAGACTGCCTAAAAAAATTTGTAATTGAGTTTTGTCTTTTAAGTTCATTGGGGAACTTAGAGGCAAATTCAATACTGCGAGATATGTGTATGATTGTACCCTGATTAATGTTATGACCCAAAAATTGGACTATGGTTAAAAACAGTTTCATCTTGGATGTAGAAAGGCCAAGCCCATTCTTTTGAACAATATCTTTGAAAATTTTAAGATGTTTAAAATGTTGGTCAATAGATGATGAGAAAATAAGAACATCATCTATATAAACAATGCAGAAAGCATAATAGGGATTGAATATGTCATTCATCATATTCTAAAATTCAGATGGTGCATTTTTTAGACCAAATGGCATTACATTACATTCGTAATGGCCAAAAAGTACAACAAATACAGTTTTGTATCTATCTTCTTCTTTGATCTGTATTTGTCAGAAACCTGACTTGAGATCAAATTTGGAAAAGATAGATGCAGATTATAAGCGATCTAAAAGATCCTTTTTATTTGGAATTGGATATCTTATCCATTGAAGTTTGTCATTCAAAGGTTTGTAAATAATTACAAGTCTTGGTTGATCTCGTTCAATCTCAGCATTTTTATTTACATAAAAAGTTGTACAACTCCAAGGTGAATAACTTTTACGGATAAGCTTCTTTTCAAGAAGGCTTTGAATTTCTTTTTTGCACATTTCTAAATATTCAGATTTCATCTAACTTGGTCGTGCCTTAGTAG
>JAUTBS010124240.1:0-12572 GCA_032361285.1 Aequorea victoria | reverse complement strand
ATTAAACTTCTTGTACCATTGTCTGGGAGCTTGTTTCAAGATATACATGCTCTTCTTGGATTTGCAGACCATGTCATTTCACTATATCTCAAAGCTCTGTGGTTGTTTCATATATATGTCTTCTTTTAGATCACCATAAAGAAATGTAGTTTTGATATTCAATTGCTCAAGGTGTAGCATCCATAATTCTCAATACCAGTCTGATAGTCATCAGCTTCACAAGTGGTGAAAAGATATCTGTGTAATCTACGTCTTCTTTTTGTTGAAACCCCTTTACCACTAATCTGGCTTTGTAACGCTTGCTTCCGTTATGTTTTGACTTAATTCTGCATACCCACTTGTTATGCAGTGTTTTCTTCCCTACTGGTAGCTCGGCTAACTCTCATATCTAATTTATCATCAGTGAGTCCATCTCACCCTTCATAGCTAACTCCCACTTGACTGAGGTCTCAATCTCTAAAGTTTCATCATAACTTTCTAGCTCACCATTGTCTGTCAACAGGATGTAGAATAAAGATGGTGAGAACCATTGTGGTGGTCTAATGATTTTGACGGATCTTCTGACCATGGTTGTTGGTGTACGCTGCTCTATATGTGGATTCACATTTTTATTATCTTCATTATCCACATCCTGTGCTGCAACGTTTGGAATGTCATCCAATTTACAAACTCAAACTTCTTGATTTCAGGACTAGTACTCTCAGCTTCTGTATTTGACTTGTTTTTGTACATTACCTGCTTATTAAAGATCACATTCTTACTCCTAATAATTTTCTTTTTTTGATCATCACAGAAATGATAATCAAAAGTTTCATCCTCATACCTAATGATAAAACATTTTCTGGATTTAGTTTCAAATTTGTTCCTATCGTTAGAGTCAATGTAAACATATGAAGTACAACTGAAAACCTTTAGAGAAGAAAGGTTTACCTCTTTCCTTCTTCAAACTTCTTTCAAAATTTTGCAGTCTAATGGAACAAACGGTTCTCTGTTGATCAAGTAAGTGTGAGGATCCCACCCTCTTTTTATCCCCCTTTTTTCTTCCTCTGTCCCTCACTCGGAAAATGAAATGAGTGTATGCAGAATGAACCACAAGGAGAAAAAGAAAATAGGGGTTTCCCCTCAAATGTGTCTGTGTTAAAGGACGCACGATTTTGGAGTCGCCACTTAGTTTTTGGATAAACCAAAAAATTAAAAACTTTCAAAGCAAACTAGTCCGTCCTTACCAGAGTAAATGATTCGGAAGTTAGGATACGAAAGGAGAAGGTGTTAGGAACCCATCTCGTCCGATCCGAAGATCGGCCTCTACTTAACCATTTCATTTCGTTCTTGTCTTAAATTTATCAAAAGTAACATATACAGAAAGGGGGTTAAAGGAAAAACATTAAAAAGCAATTAAGGAAATAAAACATAACCTAAAACTAAAGCTTTCTGTGCATACTTACACTTAAAGCATGTCAAAAGGGGAGATAGCAGCATATCAGTGCAGTCATGCATATAAGACATACTGTTAAAGCATAAAATCACAGAAAAAGCTACTGGAAAGCCACTGATTTTAAGCAGAGGTGGCGTGCGCCACCTCCAACCTGGCGTGCGCCACTTGTGGGTCCTCTGGAGATGGCGCGTGTCACTATGGATCAGTGGGCTCGTCATTCAGAGGCCCAAAAGGGCTACTATTTTTAGAAAATAATGTACTTGTGTGTGCAATTTCTTTTTATAACAGAAAGAAAAATACACAGAAAAAGAGGCATTTCAACAGAAAATATAACAAATAGAAAATATGCAGAAAAGACTAACAAAGAGCTACTGGAAGTTGCGCCTGCCACCTCAAGACCTGGCGCGCACCACTGAAACATGGCGTGCGCCACTTTGGGACCCCTGAAAGTGGAGCACGTCGCTATGGATCAGTGAGCTCGACATTGGGAGGTCCAAATGGGGCTGTTGTTTTTAAGGAAAATAGTGTGCTCGTTTGTGTGTGTTTTTATACAGAGAAAACGAAGGAGAAAGACTAAAAAAGGGTACTTTTAAAGCTAAAACATGCTTCAAATGAGAATTAAAATATGCTTAGACTGTTAATATAATACATTACAAAAAAGAAGAAAAAAATCGGGGAGAACGAGACCAACGACCTCTTCTTTCTTTTTTTGCCTATTAAAAGAACTTTTAGGGAAAGAAAAAAAATAGATAGAAAGGGAGAACCTGTCGTATATCCCGTGAGCTAAGTGAAATTTCAAGCAATTTTCACGGCTCGGCTCTTCCTCGCGTACGGCACACCTTTGGGAGTTCTTTCGCGCAGTCTTCAAGCCTTTCGAGTCCTTCCAAATGCAAAGGAGTCTAAATTTTGGTATGTTTTAGTGAAGTTTCAGAGTTAGCTTAAGCTTAGTTTATTAGTTTGGCAAAGGTTCGGGTAGAATATATATCGGGAGTCAGGATGGGGTTTCAATTCTGTAGAGGTTTGGCTCTCTTCAAAACTCTTAGATCTTTTTTAGGGTGGGAAGGGATCCTATTTATAGAGTTTTCGGGAGAGGAGCTGATTTGGTGCTGAAGTCTCCTCTCAAGATGGCAAGCACCATGTGAAAAGCAGTGTGCGCGACTTGAGGTGGTGCACGCCAGGGGTAAAAGGAGTTTTTGGGCTCTAACATGGTTTGGACTAGTGGCATGAAAGGGTTATGGCGCAATGCTAGGTATTGAGTTTTGAGGTGGCGTGTGTCAGTTTGGATAGAAGTGGCGTGCGCCACTTGGAGGTGGCTCAACGCTGGGTGGTTGCACCAAGGGGTGTTTTTAGTATTTTTGGGTGTTTTAGGTTATTTTGGGATATTTTGGGTTGCATTGGAAGTACTCCTCGAACTCTTAGACTCACTCAAAAGTTTCTTTGGCGCGACTGATGTATATTTCATCATCGAAAGAGCTTAGTGGGAATTGGTCGATGTTCGGTTTAGTCAAAATTGGGGTTTCTATAGTTGTCCCTCTTTGTCAAAACTCTCATCGCATCGCGTGGGTGAGTGAATGTCAAAAAATCATAGACATCCATTTTGATTAAACCATTCATCACGCAAAACAAAAAGGACAAAAAAACAAAACAAACATAAAAAGAAACGATATCCTTTTAAGGTCGTGAGTGGATCGTGTGCATCAGTTTATAGTCATGTCGGACTGCGAGCGATGAGTTTATAGTCGTTCCAAACTCTGAGGAATTAGTTTATAGTCCTGCTGGACTGCGAGTAACAGTTTATAGTCGTGCCAGACTACGAGCGACCAGTTTATAGTCATGTCGAACTGTGAGCAATCAGTTTGTAGTCATGCCAAATTACGAGCAATAGTTTATAGTCGTGCCGGACTGCGAACGTTAGTTTAAGGTCACGTAGGACCCAAGGTACTCAGTTTAAGGTTATGAGATGGACCGATTTATTCGATTTTGAATCTTGGGACGGACCCAAAAGCTCCCAGTTTTAGGTCGTGAGACGAACCCAAATCACTCAGTTTTAAGGTCATGAGAAAGACCTTCTTTAGATTCTCGGGGTATGAGAAATGAAGCTCGGTAAGCAAGAAAGGTAGAACGATTGAGTATGATTTGAACAATTTCAAAGATTATCAGAGATGGACCCTGATTTTTGGAATTTTTAATCTTGAAGTTTATGAGTTTGACGAATGGGAGGCGGACACATGGTAGGTGCCACGTGGCACTGGAGGGATAACATGGCACCACGTGGCACGTGGCGCGCTAGAAGGGAAGTGGCACAGTGCCAGATGGCATTTGGTCTTCCCAGTGTACGAGGAATGAGGTGGCACCGCGCCAGGTGATGATTGGACTACCCAGCGCGCAAGGAGTGAAGTGGCGCGGCGCCACGTGAGGATGAGGGAAGTGGCGCGCGCCAGGTAGGCCAACAGTTCGAGTTTCCCTATAAGTTCAGCTGGCGATTCATTTGGTCGTACTCGCATATCTCTCTCTACTCTCTCTACTACCTCTCTACTCTCTTCTTTCTTTGGCAATGGCAAACGATGATCAGACTACCGACGGGACCCGGAGCATAGATTCCTTCTTTAGGAATCTTCTTACACTGGGAGGACTCAGCGGCTCCCTCTCCAGCTTTTCTCAGCAGCCCTCCGAGCGATCCATTGACATGGACGGTCTGCTGGATGCTGCTGACACCGCTCAGACTACGGAGGAGGGCAGACTCTCGGAACATCGTACCACTGAGGAGCTAGACGTGGACAGCCCTGTGTCCTAGATCTTTTCCGCGGGGTTCTGACTAGGGATATGCCGGGAGGTTTCGACCCGACGAGGTACAACCCTCCAATTCATTTGTGGGATTTATTACCTCATTCCCGCTTCTACTACGTCGACTCCAGCACGGAGTCGAACCTTCTTCTTCGATCACCGAGCTTCCATCTCTCGGTGTCGAACCGCCAGGTATGTCTCATTCCTTTTTCTATTTCAAATTCTATTTAATTAAATCAAAAGAAATCCAAAAAATTTAAAAAATTACTTGGACTTAGATGTATGCACAGGGTAGGCCCGAAGCGTTTGGATGGATGGTCTCTCAAAATATGACACCAAACAACTTGAATCCCTAAAATTAAAACAGATTTGAACTTAGAAACATTGTATGCCTAGGATGAACCCCATATTTCTTTCTTTTCATGTTTTTGTATATGTGTAAGTTTTTTATTTTCTGCCGTTAAGTTGCGTGTTAACGTATCCCGCGGTGGAAATTTTTTGCTTTTGTCCCTAGATAAACGTTTTCACATTTTTTTAGGAGAACTTTTGTTTAGTTTTGATTAATTCAAACTTAGGTCTTTTATTCAAAACTCGAGTTGTGCATCTCCACTTCCCGAGAGGGAATTATTTTTGTCCCTAGATTAACGTTTTTACGTTTTTCTAAGAGAATCTTTTTGTTTTTGGTATTTTGGAGTATTTTTAGTTAACTCCCACTTGGGTTATGTATTGACGTTTCTCGAGAAGGGCGGGGCTGCCCTTCGTTTTACCCGAATTAGATTATACATTGGGCCCTGCACTTGACGACTTACATGATTTATCCGAATGTGCCCCAATTTGGCTAGAATAGCTGGTCCCGACCAACTTTAGGTTGAGTCGTACGTATTTCCGAGGGAAGCTTTTGTTATCTTAAAATTTTGGTTTTGTTTTGTCCATAGAGAAACGTTTTCGCATTTTCCTAGGGGATTGTGGTTAATTAGATAGATTTTGTGGCTTTATCCCTAGATAAATATTTTTGTGTTTCTCTAGGAAATTTTATTAGGGTTTTGTCCCTAGACTGACGTTTGTACGTTTTTCTAAGGGTTTGTTGACTTTATATTTTTGGTTGTCCTAAGACAAATGTTTGCATATTTTTCTTAAAAAAAATTTCATTTTAGCTTGTTTAGGATAGTATGTTCACACTTTCCTAAACTTATTGAATTTTCTATTTTTGACTGACATAGGTTGCACTTTCATGCTTTCCGAGACAAAATTTTTTATTTTTGTATCTAAGCAAGCATTTTCATGCTTTCTTAGGTTTATTGGTTTTTTTTCTTTTTGGTTCTGACTTAGGTTACATTCTCATGCTTCTTAAGACAGAATTTTCTATTTTTTCTCACTAGAAATAAGCGTTTACACGCTCTTCTAGATTTATTGGATTTTTTTTTTATTTTTGGGTTCTGACTTAGGTTGCTTTCCAAAAATTCCTAAGACAGAATATTTTTTTTTATCACTAGAAATAGCGTTTACACGCTTTTTTAAGTTTATTGAATTTTTACTTTATGGTCCGACTTAGGTTGCTTTTCAAAGCTTCCTGAGACGAAATTTTTATTTTTTTGGTCACTAGAAATAGCGTTTACACGCTTTTTTAAGTTTATTGAATTTTTTCTTTTTGAGTTCTAACTTTGATTGCTTTTCAAGACTTTCTAAGAAAAAAAAATTTGATCACTACAAATAGCGTTTAGACGCTTTTCTAGGTTTATTGGATTTTTGCCTTTTGGGTTCAACTCAAATTAAGTTGCGCTTCCTGCTACTTAACATGATGGTTTTATTTTTGGTTTTTTTTTATCAGATTATGCACTCCCTTTTTCCTTAGCTTTTCTTACTTCAGCCTATATTATCTTACAATTTTTTGTTTATCTTTCTCTTTTTTGCAGATTGGTTATTATCTACGCAGGTTCGGGGCTCCGCCCAGATCCTTGAGTGGTACTAGGTTCTCCCCCTGAAGAGTCGGGTGCTTGTTGATAGATCTTGGTTTAGCCAGTTCATCCCCCTCTCACGAGTACTCATAATGATAGAGTACTCTTGACGACTTTGGTGGAGAGGTGGTGGGATACCACCAACACCTTTCACTTCTCGTCTTTCGAGGCCACCTTGACCCCCTAGATTTTGCTATGATCGCGGGATCATGGTAGGGGTGATCCACTTAATCTCGACTGCACTATCGGTTCGTGCCCCGAGGCACTTACCTACTGGCTGGGCGAGGTCCCACATCTAGCTGATACAAGGCGTATCTGGTACGCCTGGCTCGTAGAGAGATACATAGGGTTCGAGTGCACTGAGCCCCGCCACTTCGAGTGGGTTGTTTGTGCATTCTTACTCTATATGATCGATGCGTGCCTGTTTTCGAACATGAACAACATTGTTCCTCTGTACTTTCTGAGAGCCTTGCATGATTTTGACCGGATAACGTCCTTCGACTGGGGAGAAGCAGCACTGGCAATGTTGTATATCGGTCTGCGGTCTGCCTATTGGATCGAGGAAAGCTCGGTGATCGGGTACTGATGGATCTTTGAGGTATTATTCTCATCACACTCTTTGTTTTTTTCAGTTTATCCATACCTTTATCGCTTATTCAGCTTGGCCTAACTTATTCTATTTATTTTTTTGTTATTATTTGTTTTCTGGGTTGTTCTTCTTTTTTTATTTTTTTTATTTACATGTGTATACACATTTTGTATTTTATATATTTTTTGTACTTATTCTCTCTTTCTTCTTTTTTTTTATGCACCCTCCTTCCGTCAGTCGTACCTTCGTCCACGGAACATCCTCGTCCTCTCATGCCGCTCCTCCAGCTGCTGTTGGTCCATCTGCAGCTTCCCAGGGGTCTGCCCTGCGGACTGGAGTTTGTCGGGAGCGCCAAGCTGACAGTGATGATGACTTTGATTCGGGGAATGCCACCACTTCTGTATCCTCCATCCCGGAGCCTCCGCGTCGTACCCGTCGCCAACGAGACTAGGATGTCCTTTCTTTCTTTTTGTACGCTTGAGATACACTTTCCTTTTTCTGCATATACATTATTATTTTTGGGATAGACCTTCGTGCCTGGTTGGATTATTTATTTAGCACTCTTTTCTTAGTTCTTTTTTTTTCTTTTTTTGTATGGATATTTTATTTATTTATTTATCTACATGGATGGACCGCACTTTATTTACATGGATGGTTATATACATGGGTTATGTATGTAAAGAGATTTATTGACAGGTTATTCTATTTACAAGGTTCTATTTACAAGATTTAATATGTATATGGTTCTATTTACAAGGGATGGATATGTACAGGGTCTATTTATAGGGGATGCATATGTACAGGGTTCTATTTACAGGGTAAAATTATGTACAGGGTCCGTTTACAGGGGATGGATATGTTGAGGATCTATTTTCCTTCCTCTTTTCTTCTTCTTTTTTGTATATACAAGATTATTTATTTACAGGGGATCGGATAACTTAATAAAGAAAATAACTACAGAAAGATTATTTACAGAGAGTTATATATAAGGATTACATATATACAGGGGGTATAAAAATTTTGTTTCTTTTCTTCTTTTTTTTTGTTTTCACTATGCTTGCTTTTTTTTTTGGGATTTCATTGTATATGTTTCTGATGTACGAATACTCATTTATGGATGCTAGGAGATATCAAGGCATAAACCTAAGCATTCGCGCTAACACCCACAGATATTAAGTGTCAGTGGTGATAGGCATAGACATAAAGCAAATGAGAACAAAGCTATTTTCTTTACACAAAATAGGTGGCACAACGCCACGTAGAGATGACATGGCACATGTCATGTGATGTGGCGCGCCCTATGCTGAGGTGGCAGGCACTAGGTCGAGGTGGCGCACGCGCCATATGTAAGATGAATTTAAGATTCTGCTGATCCCCCAGATTTTCTATAAAAGGGGGTCATGCCTTCTTTCAAACAATCATCCCTGATTCTGCAACATGGCCTCTTCCATCCCAAATTCTCTGTCTTGTTGGACCGACGAATTTACTCAGATCGAGCAAACCAATTTCGTAATTTTTGGCTTGAATGCTCTTTTTCATTTGATATTTGTGAGGATATATTGGAATTTCTTGAAGGCATCCACTCAGTTGTGGAATCCGGTGGCTCATACTTTCAGACTTGGAGACAAGGAGCTCTGTCCGACCATCGAAGAGTTTGAAGCTATTTTACATCTTTTCCCTAGGGCAGAAGTTTTGATTTTGTCATCATCGGTGAGCCCGAAGAAACTCCTGCAGGATTTATGCGGTCTGAGCGGTAGTGAGGCTTCTCCCATCCTGCATGGTGGGGTTCTTGACACATCCCGCTTGGTGAGCCATTTTTGTCCTCCCGACTCTCTTTCTGATTTCACTCTACAGTCTTACCATTGCTATGTCTTGTGCATCTGCTTTATAGCCCAATTTCTTCTCTCCCCGAGATATGATGATGTTAGTATTACCTTAGTACAGGTAGCCTCCCAGATAAAAGAGGGGAGAAATTTTGTACCACTGGTCCTGGCAGAGATACTGATCGGTTTGGACATTGTGCAATCTGGACAGTCCCCTACTTCTCCAGGTATCTCTCAAAGCTCTCATTTTTACACATTTCTCTCGATTTTTCTGCTCAGGCTCTCCCTTTTCTCATGTTTCTAAATTTTTCCAATCAATTCTCCTTTTATATATCTCTCAGTTTTTCTGCTCAACTCTCATTTTTCTGTATTTTTCTCTCAGATCTGGTTGATGGAGAAGGTGAATATTTTGGAGTATCCACTAGCGGGAGTCTATACCCCAATAGACTTTCTTCAAATAAGGGTTTGTTGCCCTTGTATCACCCTGACTGAGTGCCATGATTTCTTTGAGGCTCAGACTGGTGAGAACATCTGCTGTCGTTGTCCTTGGTGGACTATTCCTGTGGCGACGGCTTCGACTATGGAGCATTCTGACATTTTTCTTGTGGGCTTGAGCTTGACCACTTTCTATTTTTGTTCTTGCATTCTGCGTCAGCTGGGTCGTGCTCATCCGATCCCTTTGATAGTGACTCATATGTCCATTTTCTTTCATCATGCTCCGTTTCTGGAGCGTTATCGGCAGTTCTAGTCATCTCGAAAGGTCCTTGAGTGATACCTTTCTGATGTAATCCTTCACACAGCTGGGAGGGGGTAAGGATAGGAAGATGACAACGATGTGAAAAAGGGAGGACGCGATCTAGTTGTTCATGTTGTACTTTTGTTATTATGTTATCTTCTTTTTCTTTTGTTTTCGTTCTTTTTACAAAATGATTTAGGATTTGCACTTTTCCCTTTTCATGTATAAACTTTTGTTCATTAAAGCTAAGTAGTGAAATTTTTTCTCTTTTCTGATCTTTGATCTTCTGACTTTGTTGGCTTGATGTTCGTTTTTGTCATATAAGAAGAATTAATCAAAGGATTTAAAGGATCTTCACATTGAAATCATAATCAGGTGGAGGGTTTTGAAAGATGAAGCTCGGGTAATTGTTTTTCTTTTTTCTTTTTTCTTTTTTCTTTTTCTCTTTTCTTTTGTTTTTGTTTTTAGGGGGGGGGTTTATTTATGAACAGGTTTGAGCTAAACTTTAAATTGAAGTTGCCTACGTATCCCAAAGAAAAAGAATCAGGCCACAACGTAGTTCTGGTCTGGTTTCTCTCTAGGTTTTAACACTCTCCTTTTTTAATACCCTTCTTTTGTCAAAGTCGCCCTTTCGGGTTTTCAACCTTGCAGGCTGCTCTTACTTTTGTCTCAATTATTTAATTTCATTAGTTTTTCAACCCAATGAGCCTCTTTAATCTTTATATATATTATTTTTTTAAGGGTAGTACTTTTTAAGTTGGTCCAAATTGGTTGTGGTGTTGAAAGTATTTCCGTTCAGGTCCATAATAATGATGGCGCCTCCCGTCATAATAGATTTGATTATGTATGGTCCGGCCTAATTTTGGTTTAAATTTTCCTCTTGGGTCAAAGATAGGGGCTCAAATTTTTTTGAGCACGAGGTCCCCTTTCTTGAGATCTCTGGTCTTGACCTTCTTGTTAAATGCCCGGGCTACCCTTTTTTGATAGCCTTGAACGTAAAAGAGCGCCCTCAGCCTCCTTTTGTCGAACAAAAGCAAGTTCTCGGAATGATTCCTCTACCATTTTTCTTCTGGTATACTGCGTTCTTCTATAACTCTGAGAGAATGAACTTCTAGTTCTACGGGTAGGACAACTTTCATTTCGTATACTAGAGAGTAGGGGTGACTCCTGTCAAGGCTCGGATTGACGTCCTGTAACCCCAAAGGGTGAATGGCAACTTTTCTGGCCAATCTTTACTGGCTTCTATTGTCCTTTGTAGGATTCTGTTAATATTTTTGTTAGCCGCCTCGACTGCTCCATTCGTCTGTGGCTTGTACGCTGATGACTTGTGCGATGTGATTATGTATTCTTCCATCAAATCTAGTACTTCCCCTTGAAAGTGAGATCCATTGTCGGATATGATTTCATGAGGACCACCATATCGGCATATGATATTTTGCTTGATAAACTTGGCCACGTGGAAAGCTTTTAGGACTGAAAATGAAGCAGCCTCGACCCATTTTTGTGAAATAGTCGACGGCTACTAGGATTAATTCGTGCCTATTCGAAGCTTTTGGTGCGACCTTGCTAATGATGTCTATTCCCCAGACTGAAAATGGCCAAAGGGAAGTCATGATGTGTAATTCTGAGGGTGGCAGATATACTAAATTTGCATGGATTTAGCACTTGCAGCATCTTTTGACAAACCTGACACAGTCCGTTTCCATTATCATCCAAAAATAGCCTTGCTGCAAGATCTTTTTGGCCAATATCATCCCGTTCATGTTTGGCCTACTGAGTCCTTCGTGCAATTCTCTTATGATCTCTTGACCTTCTTCGTCTGTTACACAAAGCTTGTTCACCCTTAGATAAGCCCTTTTATATAACTTTTCGCCATAGATGATGAACTGAGCTGGTAATCTTTTGATGGCTCTCTTATCCTTCTCACTGGCATTCTTTGGATATCTTCCCTCCTTAATGAAATTTTGGATGTCGTGGAACCATGGCAAACCGTCTCCTTCTAATTCTAAGGTTGTAACTTCATGTGCTCTTAATCTCCTATGTTCAATCATCAAAGGCCTCATCTTGGTCTTTATTGGTATGTCAATCATGGAGGCAAGAGTGACAAAGGCATCAACAAACTTGTTCTGAAGCCGAGGTATGTGAATGAAAATAACCTCCTCAAAACTGGGGATAAGTCGATCGAGCTCCTGATAGTATGGCATTAGCTTCTTCTCTTTGACCTTCCATTTCCCATTGGCTTGGAAAATGACCAAGACTGAGTCACCGATCACTTCTATCTTTCTTGCGCCCAATTCTAAGGCGACTTCCATCCCAGCGATACACGTTTCATATTCGGCCTGATTGTTGGTAACCTCAAAGTTTAGCTTGTAGGCCAACGAAACATGCGAGTCATCTGGAGTGACCAACAGTATCCCGATCCCATAACCATATTGGTTTGAGGCACCGTCAAAGTATAACATCCATAACGCGCTCTCAACTGTCAGCACGTCTTCATCGAGAAACTGAAATTCTGATTCTTCTTGTCCCCCAACTGGCTGATCTGCAAAGAATTCTGCTACGGCTCGTCTTTTTATCGATTTTTTGGTCTTGTAGTGTAGTTCAAATTCTGCCAATAATAACAACCATCGGGCTAATCTTCCTGCCAGTGCAGGTTTTTCGAACAGGTACTTAAGTGGGTCTATTATGAAAATCAACACAACAGGGTATGCCAGCATGTAGTATCGTAACTTTTTGGATGACCACACTAAAGCCCAACAAGTTTTCTCTAGCAGCATGTATCGGGCTTCACAGTCTGTCATTTTCTTACTCAAATAGTACATGGCCCTTTCTTCACCGTTGTCCCCTTGTTGCGCTAGCATACAACCCATTGCAGTCTCATTCACTAATAAGTATAGGATCAAATGTTTACCTGGTTCCTTAGGGGAAAGAACCAGAGGTTTTTGTAGATACTCTTGGATTGACTCAAAGGCGTTTTGGCAATGCTGATCCAACTGAATTTAGTGTTCTTTCTGAGCAGACAGAAAAGTGGTTCACAGGTTGTAGTTGTAATGCCCCGAAATTCTTTGGTCGATAAGAAGCATAATAATATTAAATAGGGTTATACTAAGATAATCCTCCCACACTTGATTAATATTTAACATATAATAATAGTATTTGTTCCTGCAATTCATATTGTTTTCCCTGTATTAAGTATTACATGCCAACAAAAATAAACTGAATTTAATAGAAATTGCACTCCGAGCTTAGC
>JAUTBS010124239.1:0-20237 GCA_032361285.1 Aequorea victoria | reverse complement strand
TCGACACACCAACACTTGGGTCGACTCAACCCCCAGCCTGATAAAACAACAGAGACTGGAAATGCCCTGAGTCGACACCCCTTCCTCAAAGGGTCGACTCACACTGCCGACTGAGGAAAGAACATAGACTAGAACGACTCTGAGTCAACACCCATCCTCCAAGGGTCGATTCACACAGCGGAAAATAGGCATGCTCTGTTTTTTTGTTACTCCATTCTAAGGCTCTATTTAGGGGGAAAAACATATTTTTAGGTCCAACACCCTTAGGGTACATCACATCCATCCTCCTTCTCCCCCAACCCCTAAACATAAACAACCCCAACACCTCTAGAAGATCATCTATTATGATTATTAACACATTAAACCCCATATTTCCAACATGGATGGACTCAAAGGTGGATTTAAAGGAGATCCATCTAAAATGCGTAGACTACAATCTCAAGAACGTATCAGGGGTTTTCCTTTCCTGACCAAACAGAGATTAGAAACTTTACCTCTCGAAAAAAATCATAGCTCGAGCTCCTTCCTCTACCGATTATTTCCTCAATTGGTCTTGAACACCCGAAATTCACTTCGAAAACTTGCTGGGATTTCTTCAGCTCCAAGAGCTCTTCAGGGATTCTGACATTTCTTCTTCTCTTCTTCCGATTTGGTGTGAGATTCCTCCTCGCTCATGGCATCTCCATCTTCTTTATCTGTGAATCTCCTCAAACCTTCTCTTTCTCTCTCTCTTTCTCTCTCTCTAGGGCACAAAGAGAAAAGGTAATCCCCCTTCCTCAGCCGACACACCCATCAAGAAATGATGGAGCACTGAGATGATAGGACAACACAGCACTTTGAGATTTAATCCCATGTGGCAGCCTCCCCTCCACAATACTCCAAATTAACACATCCTGGCCCTAAAAGAAGAATATATATATATATATCCTGATTGGGAATAAAACACTTTGGCATATAAATGCACTTCAGGCTTTCTTGAATTAGAATTTAAGAATTAATCCTCATGACTATTCCAATTAAAGAATTGGGTCCTTTTTATATTAAATTCCATTATTCTACTTGGCCACAATCCAACAAAGCTTATCTTTGGGCCTTAAACCGGATTAATTATCTTTTATATTTTCTTGAGAAAATACGGGATGTTACATTCTCCTCTCCTTAAAGAAATTTCGTTTCAAAATTTAAACGTATCAGATACTCCGTATAGGAAAAACTTCTCAACACCTCATCCCTTTCTTTCCAAACACTTTCCTAATATCTCCCTGCACCACACACAATGCAAAAACCCCAAAGATTCTAGCATCTTACCTCACTTGTCATTTCTTCTTGCAGACTAGGAACATAGATGTACCAATTCCAAATTGACATAAAATGAACGTACTTTTTTCTTCTCTCGTCTTACTTCGAAATAGATGATCTGAAATCCATAACTTCTCGCTCCCCACAAAAGGTGCAACAGGGGTTCTTTGTCGTACGTACTGCGTAGATACATGGTCTGATTCCGCACATCGATAACATGTACTCACACTCTTCTTCAGGATTGAACAATCCCTTACACAGCGTCCGAATGTTCCACATCTGTAGCGACCCGAACCTCGACCACTTCCGTCAAATACCTCTTTGCTCAACCGGTTACTTCCATATCCCAAAACTCTAGTTACCAATTGGTAACACTGATGGTGAGAAACGTGCGTCTCTTGTTCACTCATATTAGGATAACACCTTTCACTTTTTCCTTCCAAAGAACTTTCAAGGTCACGCTTCATAGATCATTCCCATCTACTAGCAGCCTCGCTCGCATCCTTCTTTGTCATCCTTACTTTGTTCGTCAAACTTGCATAACTACTAATCTCCACAACTGTTAATTAATTAGTTTTTTTTATCACATAATCTAACCCTTTTTGAAATCTTCTATGATTAGATTTCTTATCTTGAACCAACTGTGACGCATACCTCGACAACTCCATGAACCTCAACTCATATTTCACCAAAATCCTCTTTCGTTGAGCTGAAACTTTGAATTCTTGCTCTTTCTTATACTCATACAATATAGGTTGTATTGATCATCAAACGCCCTTGAATTAACGAGCCAAAGAGATCCCTCATGGCACAGGAGCTCCACTCCCAGAATAGATAACTTTATCAATCTTTTCTTTGCCTCCAACCAAAAGAAAGCCTCACTTCAAAGCATAAGGTGATGGGTTCAACTCGACCACCTTTGGCTACTCCAAGCCCATCAAGAATGCGTATAGCATCTTTCAATCATTACTCAACTTCTGCGGGATCAAGCATCCCATAAAACTCTTAGCTCCAAAACCCTTAAACTTCCTTACCAAAGATTCATCACTCCTTCCCGCTTGTATACCAAACAACGTGGTATTAGGCTCCATTAGTTGAGCAATAACTCCTAAGACTCTCACGGTCTGATCTACCCGACCAGGTTGCCCTACTTGCTGGGTACTCCAGGCCCATCCTTGTTTTATTGTTCAAATACAAATGGCACTCCATCAGAACTTTCCATTCTCTACACAAGAAAACGAAAATCAACTTCACTTTCGACTCGACCTTTAGCTTAACACTAGAGCTCGATCATAACTACACATAAACTTCTAAGGAATGCATCTCTTTCCGCATGAATATAACAATGCCCTCCTCCGAAATGTTTATCTATTTCCTCATACATCAGAACAACACCATTACAGGATTGTTCATCTTCACCATGAGACCCTTACCGACCAATGTGTGCCAGACACGCCGATAATGACGTATGCATGCCACATCATTAAAATGTCACACCCACTCTCCCGAGGGTAAGTCTTCCTACTCGGATTGGGGTGGAACGAGACTATTTCTCTCAAAAATTTCTATAATAACACAAACTCTTAAATATTATCCATTCGTTCTCAGACCTTAACCATACATCTAGGTCCATAAGGGAATCCCTCATTCCCCCAAATAAAGACATGCTCAACGCGGAGAATACACCATCCCAACTATCAACACAACCATGAGGAAATCAACTGTTTAAGACATTACCACTCAAAAATGAAATATAATCCTCAAATGTAATACCTTCATCAACAAACTTTGTATTAAGATCATCTTATCCACTCCAAGGAAATACCACCACATATAATGCCCATACAAAACATGGCGACATTAAGTCCATTGCACTGCTAAACCATTTATAAGGGTCATTCGACAACTCTTCATTAAACGTTTAAACTTTTCTCATCCTTTTCTCAACCCTTCACATACTTCTCTAGAGAGGACTAACAACACGAAGATCACTTATTCAAGTCCTTTGTTGACTAACACCAACATCTCTACTTTTCACACAATTTATCACCTTCTGGTGTGTTCCAGATTTTTCAAAGGTCAAACTTATCTAAAATCACAACCACCCAAAGATTACTATCCCCAACCCGAGGGTGACCTCGTCTTTCATAAACACATTATGAACGAAAACTGGATTCTTGTGACGGTCTTATCTCTTTGTTCTTCCCACTTACTTATTGCATTATACCGTACGTTCTTATTATATGTTTTCTTTCATTATGCCCCTCAAACTTCAATCTCGTAATTTAACTCTTTTGGACCCTTAATGTCCAAACATGACTATCATTTACGAATTACTTCAAAATCCACCACAATGTTCGCCACTTCTCAAGGTATTTCTTGTTACCCTTTTTCTTTGATTCATTTCTCACGCACTCTATTCTAAAAGTCCAACGAAGCGACAACACTACCCATAAACCTTAAGGAATGGAATCCTCATCTTTCAAACATATGCATATCATATCACCATCTTAAGGGACTTCATCTCCATCATGAGACTTATAGCATCCACAACATGCTAGGCATATACTATGTCTACATGTTATACCACCAGGTCTTTCTATAAAAACCATCTTACTTGTTTCAAAAACCTTACTCAAAAAAATTTCATCTTTACTCCTTACCCATCTTAACACTTAATTTCTTCTATTTCCATCAAGGTCATTCCATCTTTACTCCAATGAGAATAAATCTCCTCATCCAACCCGACCTTACAAGGTCCACATATCAACCTATGTTCAACACAACCGTCATAATCATATCAAAAATGCGTACCAACGTGTGCAGCTTGGATCAGAATCCAAACACTAAAACAAACCTCTTATTTAAACCAACTTGCTTAACCCATTGGGAACAACATTCTCAAAACTGTAACTTATTCGACTTCCAAGACGATAACTATATCCATCAAAACTTTACATTTAACCAAAGGGTCCGCCTAGCTTGCTAGGACTACCTTTCCACTACCAAAATCACATCTTCAACCCGAAGGTCATTCACTATGTCTTCCTTCTCGAGCTCTCAAGCTCATACCATCCATAAGGATTATCTTTCACACCTCAATAACGCACTTGGAACAAACTTCCGTATACTTGTAACTTTCATCACGAGTTCTCAACTCATCCGAAACATTAGGGTCATCACCCTAACCACAACAATCCAAGATTCAAACTTCTCTATAGAACCTTCTTTTCAACCTGACCACCATTCCTAGGGTTATTCTCCCAACACACAACCACAGTTCATCTATTCATAGAATCTCCTCTACCACCTACCTGGATCGCTAGGTTCATCATTCCAATCTGATCAATTTACTTAGACTTCTAATTAAATCCAACATCGGTGCCAACAAGTTTCGAATCAGATTTCCAAGTTGATCAACTAGATGTTCGAAGACTTAAGACAAGACATTCCTAACAATCACCCTACTTTTAACCACTTACCCCACACAACCTATAGTTCACCTAGTGCCAGACTCAACCAACTCAACCATGTCTAGAGAACCTATCTCCTTAAGCTCTTATACCAATTTGTAACACTCCACTCCCCGAAGGATAATAATCCTACTTAGAGTGGTGCTACGACAGTTCTCCTCTTTGGTAAATGTCATCATTAATAATATAACACCATCATGTGAGCTCCAACCATACATATCACTAAGGAAAACTCCATCCATACATACAATCATAAGACTACAAATCAGCGGAAGACTCGAATTCAAACATAACTGAAGAACATCTGTACCATATACAATGTACAAACCAAAAGAAGACTCTACTAAAGAGTCTTCATCTCACCAACACTTTCTCCACCTGGCACTATGGATCAAAATCTACCCCAAGCTGTAATCTGCAACTACAAAGGTTATAAGAGAGTAGGCTTAGCATCATAATCAATAGCATAAAATAGCAGAATATAATCATACAGGTTTTGTACATAAACAATATTTTAGTTAAAGCAACCCATGCATGAGAAACACATTCAAGTTCGGCTCACTAGCCAACACATATAGTTTATCAAAAACCTTCATGCTTTTATACACGGTTCAACAACCACACCAAAAATTTAAACATGCTTTTAAACCTTTTTAACACACCCACAGCCCCACGGCCAAACTTCCATGTTATGAAAAGCATTTCCAAAATTTGGCCCTACGGCCCATCTTATGTTCATGATGAAACATACATACCCACATGCATAAACGGCCCAACAATATAGCCATGATATATAAATAACATAACCATCCCAACACAGTTTCGAAAGCTTTCCACTGGCACAACGGCCCTCAACTCGTTTAGAAAACATTTATATAGTTTCTAAACCCAAGGCTCAAAGCCCAAACATGTATAATGCTTAATAGCAATACATAAATGCTCACTAGCACACACACGCCTACACATCATCTAGTGCCCAAGTAGTCGTTTAACCTCACGACCAAGAGTTCCAACGGTACCATTTCCTCAATCCAATGCTTCTATTTTAGAGTGGCGTGCAAGAGGGCCACTCATATATAACACTCGTGGTAAGTGTAACTTATCCACCACTGGACTTCCACCCTCTTAGAGGCAATGCCTTTAAGACTATCCAACATCCACACAAGAGTAAGACTTTAAGGCCATCATAAATTCACCCACACACAGGGTAAAGCCTTTAATGGCTATCAGGCACCCACACACGGGGTCCTTCGGGGTGGTTACCCGTTACAACTTGGCATTTTTCGACAAAACAACCCATATACAGAAAATAGGTCCACACGCACACACAAGCAACTCATGCTCACACTCTTTGTATAGAGAAGCATAATTTTCCAATCATACAAGTAACACATGCTCACACTCTTTATAAGAAAAGAGAAATATAATTTGATACACGAGCCACACATGCTCATAACATACTTTTCACTAAAGAACTTATTTTGACATTATGATAAATGCAAAACACCAAGCATACAACAAAACATGTTCATCAATGTATGTAAAGTATTTATAACATGCTAATCATTATGAATAGGCTAGCCACTCTCACCTGATATCTGCATCATAAGAATCACCTCATAAAACTGGAGACGTCGCTCCACCATCCGCGACCATCATCCAGGACCTAGATACAACATAACTCATAAATGAGTATTAACTCATAACTCATATGCATCCTAAGGTCCTATTTTTTAGACCTCATGATCATCCCACGACCCACCGTTCCACTTGGAATACCACATCTTCTATATATTAAAGTTCTCCCACCTTACAACACTTGGTAACCCATTTTATCATCTTAAACCTTTATAAACAATTATGTTAAGGTTTCAGAGGTTAGATAGGGCTATAACCTACAACTTTCATGAAAAGACCTAAGGCCAAAAGCAGCCACAAAGGTCCCAAAATACCATAGGAAGAAAGCCATTTTTTCTACTTTGAGTCGACTCAGAACTGAGTTGGGTCAACTCACGTGGCTCTGGGTTGACTCACTGCTCCTTCGAGTTGACCCATGGTGTCCACAGAGGGGTTGGGTTGATGCCAGGGTCGACTACGCATCAGCTCATGCGTGCTGGCGCCCACTTACGTCGACACAACCGAGGCTTGGGTCGACTCAAACCCTTGCCTGTCAAAACTACCGAGAGCAAAACTACCTGAGTCGACACCCATCAATCTTGGGTCGACTCACCACCTCGCATGTCAAACATTAGAGAGCTCATCACCTCTCGAGTCGACACCCATGATCCTTGGGTCAACTCAACCTACCGCCTGTTACAACTCCCGAGAGCTAAACATGATTCAGTCAACACCCATCATACTTGGGTCGACTCACATACACACATAAACGATATTATGTTTCTCAGATGCACTGTTCCAAGGCTCCATTTGGGGGGGAAATGTGTTTTTAGGTCCAGAGCTCTTAGGGTACACCACATCCATCATCTTCCTCCCTCAACACCCACACATAGACAACTCTAAAACTCTCAAAAGGTCATCTATTATGATTATTACCACATTAAACTCCATATTTCCTCCATTTATGAACTTTAAGATGGATATAAGAAAATCCATTTATATGCATGAACTACCAACTCAAAACATAATAGGGGGGTTTTCCTTTCCCAACCAAAAAGAAATCAAAACTTTACCTCTCAAAGAAGTTCGTAGATCGAGTTCCTTCGTCCATCGATTTCTTCTCACCGGGTCTTGAACATCCAAGACCCACATCCTAAGATGTTGGAATATCTTGTATGGCTCCACAGATCTCTTACTCCTCTCCCAATTTTGGTGTGCGATTCTTCTCACTCATCATATTTCTATCATCTTCCTTCCATGAATCTCATCAATCCGTCTTCTCCATTTCTCTCCTTCTCTCACTGGAACGCAGACATTTCAAGAGCAACAACCACTAAGACACCTCCCCATCAGAAGTGATGGTCTCCTAGAGTGATGGGACAACATAGGGAAGTGGGGTTTAATCCTGTACTTCAGCCTCTCTTTGCAAACACTCCAACAGCCCATCTTGGCCCTCCAAAAGCATCTTGATATGAGATTAAAATACTTTTGCATAAAATGCATTTTAGTCCTTCTGGACTTGTGATTTAAGAATCAAGCCTTATCAATATTCCAACTAATTAATTAGGCCTTTTTTATATTTATATTATTAATCTCATCCTTCACCTCGTCCATAATCCCAAACAAAGCATCTCATTGGCCTTAAAACCGAATTAATTATCTTTAATATTTTCTTTTGAAATACGGGATGTCACATCCTCCCCTCCTTAAAGAAATTTTGTCCTCAAATTTAAGCGTATCTGTTATTCCAAATGGGAAACATTTCTCAACACGTCAACCTTTCTTTTCTAACTGTATAACTCCAAGGATTCTAACACTTTCTCTTACTCATCATTTTTTTCTAACGCTTTCCTCATATCTTCACACAACACTGTGTTAAACTCCACAGATTCTAGCATCACACTTTTCTTATCATCTCTTTTGCACACTCGGACCACAAACGTATCCATTCCAACTAATAGACGATAAATGTACCTTTTCCTTCCTTTCCTTTGTCCTACCTTGCAACAAATGATTTGTACTCCATAAACTCCTTGTTCCCCACAAAAAATGCAATAGGGGTTCCTTGTTGTACGCACTGCGTAGATATAGGCCTCGTTTCCCCACATCGATAACATGTACCCACACTCTTTTCCGAGATTGAACATTCCCTTACAAAATATCCAAATGTTCCACATCCATAGCAACCCGAACCTCCACTACTTTCGTCTGATGTCTCTTTGCTCAGCTGCTCACTTCCATATCCCACAACATTAGCTACCAACTGGTAACTCTGATGACGAGAGACTTGCGTCTCTTGTCCACTTTTCTTAGGATAACTTCTTTCACTTTTACTCTCCCAAGAACTTCGAAGCCTACACTTTTTAAACTGTTCTAGTCTACTAGCAACTTCACTCATATCCTCCTCTACCATACTTGTTTTATTCACCAAACTCACATAACTACTAATTTCTAAGACTATTAACTTAGTTATGATCAAGTAGTCCAGTCCTTTCTGAAAACTTTTAAATTCCTCATCTCGGATCAACTGCGGTGCGTACCGCGACCACTCCATGAGCTTCTACTCATGTTCCACCACTCTCATATTCCTTTGGACCAGATCTATGAATTCTCGCTCTTTCTCAACTTTATACCTCACAGGTTCGTATTGGTCATCAATTGTCCTCAAAATACGAGCTCAAGAAATCTCTTGTGACATAAGGGGCTCCACTCCAGGAATTGGTAGCTTCATCAACTTTTTTGTTGCCTCCCACTAATTGTAAACTTTACCTCGAATACAAGGGTACTGAGGTCAACTCGATCGTCCTCGGCTACTCCAAGCTTGTCAAGGATACGCACTGTATCTTTCCGCCAACACTCAGTTTCCACGAAAACAATCATCCCATAAAGCTCTTTGGCTCTAAGATCCTTGAACTTCTTTACCATAGATTTATCACTTCTTCCCACTTGCATATTAAACGGCATGGTATTAGACTCCGTTAGCCGAGCAATGGCTCCTATAAATCCTTACAATCCGATCTGCCTGAAAAGGTTGCCCTGCTTTCTAGGGCGTTCCATACTCATCCCCTACTTGTCATTCATTTATGAAGGACACTCCATCAAAATTCTCCATTCTTTACAAAAGAAAATGAGAACCATCATCACTTCCGGCTCAACTTTAACTCAACACTAGAGCTCATATATAACCACGCATAAGCTCTCAAAGAAACATCTCTTTTCACATGCATACCACAACACCATCTCAAGAATCTCATCTTTACCATGAAATTCTTATCAACCAACGCATGTTAGACACATATAATGATGTCTGCATGCCTTAACAGCAAACTTGGTACTATGACCATCTCATCCATTTCAAGGAGTTCCACCGCATGTGTTGCCCATTAAAGATATGGCGACATTTAAATCCATCCTTCGTTAAGCCTTTAAACTTATCTCATCTTTTTCTCAACTCCTCACATACTCCTCTAAAGAGGACTCATAACATGAAAATTACTCGTCTGAAGTTATTTGTTAATAGAAAGCAACTTCCTCACCTTTCGTATGACCTCTCGCCTTCTGGCGCGTTCAAGATCTCCAAGGTTAAAACTTACTTAAAAAAAATTACGATAATCCAGAGATCACTATCTCCAACCCGAGGGTGAACTCGTCTTCACGTTATGAATGAAAATCTGAGTTCCCATGACGATCCTGACTCTTATTCTTTCCACATACTCCTTGTGTTCTACCGTACATTCTCGTTATCTATTTTTCTCCAATCCATTCCTCAAACACTTCATTCTAATATCTGACAAAGCAATAACATTACTCGTAAATTTTAAGGAATAATCCTCATCTTTCAAACATATGTATGACATATTACCATCTTCAAGAATCTCGTCTCCATCATGAGACTTATTACATCCAAAGCGTGCTAGACATATACCATGCCTACGCGTTATACCACCAGGTCCTTCTATTAAAACTATCTCACTCATTTTAGGAGACTTCACTTGAATATTTTCTTTTTACTCCTTATCCATCTCAAGACTTAATTCCTTTCATCACCCTCAAGATCATACCATCTTCACTCCAACGAGGATAAACCTCTTCGTCCAACCCGACCTTACAAGGTCTACATACCAGCCTTCGTTCACCTACCCATCACGACAAAACACAAAACGTGCACCAACATGTGCATCTAGGATTAAAATCCAAACACAAAATTGAATCTCTTACTTAAGCCAACTCACTTAACCTAATGGGAACAACATCCCGAAAACTGTAACTTGTTCAACTTCAAAAACGATAATTATATCCATCAAAATTTTCCATTCCACAGATAGATTCGCCTAGCTACCTAGGGTCATCTTTTCACCACTAAACCACATCCTTATATCGAAGAAACATTCATGATGTCTTTCTTCTCGGGCTCTCAAGCTCATACCATCCACTAAGATTATCATTCCAATCTCAACAACACTCTTCGAACAAAGATCTATTCACTTACAACTTTCACCACGAGTTCTCAAACTCATCCAAAATATTAGGGTCATCTCCCTAACTACAACAACCAAGGTCCATACTTTTACATAGAACCTTCTTCTCAACCTGACCACAATCACTAGCATTACATTTCCATCCAACATAACAATCAAGGTTCATCCTTCCATAGGACCTTTTCCTCAATCTACCTAGATCGCTAGGATTATCATTCCAATTCAATCGATTTGCTTAGACCTCTAATTAGAAACAACGTCGTGCACAACGCCTTTCCAATCAAATTACCAAGTTAATCTACTAGATGTCCGAAGACTAAGGCAAGACATCTCTAACAACCATCCTATTCTTAACCACTTACCCCACACAACCTATGGTCCACCTAGCGCCAAACTCAACCATGTCTACAGAACCTATCACATTAAGCTATGATACCAAATTATAACAGCCCACTCCCCAGAGGATATTTAAACCTGGTCAGAGTGGTGCTACATCTGTTCCCTCATCCAAAACTTATATAAAAAGATCACGATGCACACCGCATATTTCATCAATTATCATCACAAATAATAAAAACCATTAAATAAGCTCCAACCAAATAATCCACTAAGGGAACCCCCATCCATACATACAAAACCATGCAACTACTAAACATCGGAAGACTAGAATCTAATCATAGAGCAATAATCCAACAATATCCATACAATCATACATGTACAAACCAACAAAAGACTATGCATAAGATCTTCATCTCACAACTAATCCTTCACCTGACACTATGTACCAATATCTACCCTAAGTTGCAATCTGCAACCACAAAGGTTACAGAAGAGTAGATTTAGCATCATAATTAAGAGCATACAACAGTAGAGTATAATCATGCAGATTTTCATATAGAAACAACATTTTAGTTTAAACAATCCATGCAATTTGAAAACACACTCAGGATCTGGCTCACTAGCCAACACATATGGTTTATCAAAAACCCTTATACTTTACACACGGTCCAACAACCACCCAAAAGATTTAAACATGCTTTATAAATCTTTAACACACACGGCCCTACGGCTAAACATCCATAATATGTAAAACCTTTCAAACCTAACCCTATGGCCCAACTTATTTATAATGAAACATACATACACACACATCTACAACTGGCCCAAAGGCACGTATAAAACACCACAATATATGAATACCATATCCGGCCCAACGGCCCAAAATAGCTTAAAAGCTTCAACCGGTCCTACGGCCCATAACTTGTTTAGAAAATATTATTATATTTCTAAACCCAAGGCTTAATAGCCAAAAATGTAAATGCTTAATAGCAATACATAAGTGCTCACTTGCACACACTCACCTACACATCATCTAGTGGCTAAGTAGTCGTTTAACCTCACGATCAAGAGTTTTGACGGTACCGTTACCTCACTACAACACTTCTATTTTCGAGTGGCGTATAGGAGGGCCACTCAATTTGTCACCAATGGTAGGTGCATCTCCACCCGCAACTTGGCTAATCCCCAACTAGGATAACGCCTTAAAAGGCCACACGTGGACAAGCCATACACCCATTATGGGCAATGCCACTATGGCTACTATGCCCTTATCACCTTTGGGCATAGGATGGTTACCCGTCTTAACTTAGGACTTTCTAACAAAATGATATTTTTACAGAAAATATCTCCACACACATACAAACAACTCATGCTCAACTTCTTTTTATAAAGAAACTACTTTTTCAACCATACAAGCAATACGCGCTCACACTCTTTATAAGAAAAGGAATTATAATTTAGAAACAGGAGTCACCCATGCTCATAACATATTTTACACAAAACTCCTTTTTAAATATGAGAAATGCATAGCACCATGCATACAAGAAAACATGCTCACAGATATATATAAAATATTTCACAACATGCTAATCATTATGAATAGACTAGCCACTCTCACCTGATATCCGCATCATAAGAATCACCTCATAAAATTGGAGATGTCGCTCCACCGCCCATGGCCATCATCTGGGACCTAGATACAACATAACTCATAAATGAGTATCCACTCGTAACTCATATGCATCCTAAGGTCCTATTTCTTAGACCCCATGATCATCCCATGACCCACCGTTCCACTTGGAATAGCACATCTTTTATTTATTAAAGGTCTCTCTTCTTACAACACTTAGTAAATCCATTTTATCATCTTAAACCTTTATAAACAATTCTATTAAGGTTTTAGGGGTTAGATAGGGCCATAACCTACAACTTTCATGAATAGACCTAAGGCCAAAAGCAGTCACAAAGGTCTCAAAACACCACAAGAAGAAAGCCATTTTTTCTGCTTTGAGTCAACTCAGAACTGAGTTAGGTCAACTCACGTGGCTCTGGGTTGACTCACTGCTCCTTCGAGTCGACTCATGGTTTCCACAGAGGGGTTGGGTCGATGCCAGGGTCGACTACGCATCAGCTCATGCGCGCTGGCGCCCACTTGGACCGACTCAAACCCTTACCTGTCAAAACTACCGAGTGCAAAACCACTTCAATCGACGCCCACCAATCTTAGGTCGACTCACCACCTCACCTATCAAACAACAGACAGCTCATCACCCCTCGAGTCGACACTCACGATCCTTGGGTCGACTCAGCCTACCGCCTCTTACAACTCCCGAGAGCTAAACGTGATTGAGTCGACACCCATCATACTTGGGTCAACTTACACACACACAGAAACAATACTTTATTTCTCAGACGCACTGTTTCAAGGCTCTGTTTGGGGGGAAAACGTGTTTTTAGGTCCAGAACTCTTAGGATAAACCACATCCATCATCTTCCTCCCTCAACACCCACACATAAATAACTCTAAAACTCCTAAAGGGTCATCTATTATGATTATTACCACATTAAACTCCATATTTCCTTCATTGATGAACTCTAAGATGGATACAAGAAAATCCATCTATATGCATGAACTACCAACTCAAAACACAACAGGGGGGTTTTCCTTCCCCAATCAAAAAGAGATCAGAACTTTACCTCTCAAAGAAGATCGTAGATCGAGCTCCTTCATCCATCAATTTCTTCTCACCGGGTCTTGAACATCTGAGACCCACCTCCGAAGATGTTGGGATATCTTCTATGGCTCCACAGATCTCTTACTCCTCTCTCGATTTTGGTGTGAGATTCTTCTCACTCATCGCATCTCCATCGTTTTCCTTCCATGAATCTTCTGAACCCATCTTCTCTATTTCTCTCCTTCTCTCACTAGAATGCAAATATTTCGGGAGCAACAACTTCTGAGACATCCCCCATCAGAAGTGATGGTCTCCCAGAGTGATAGGAAAACACAGGGAAGTGGGGTTTAATCCCCTACTTTAGCCTCTCTTTACAAACACTCCAACAACCCATCTTGGTCCTCCAAAAGCATCCTGATATGAGATTAAAATACTTTTGCATAAAATACATTTTAGTCCTTCTGGACTTATTATTTAAGAATCAATCCTTATCAATATTCCAACAAATTAATTGGGCTCTTTTTATATTTATATTATTAATCTCATCCTTCACCTCGTCCATAATCCAAATAAAGCCTCTCATTGCCCTTAAAACTGAATTAATTATCTTTAATATTTTTTTTTTCAAAATACAGGATGTCACAGGGTGTGCCAAATTTGTAACACAAAAATTTATGAGTCTGAAATAAAGAACAGGAAAAAAGATGCACAAAATATATTTTATTGATTTATTTGAAAATTGCTATAATTCTTTGTGATTTACACCAGATTACGATGGTGAACCTCTGATTCGATCTCTAAGATTGGTTGCGATTCGACGGATGAAATAGCTTGATATGGAATCGAACCGCTTAACGATTTCTTTAAGTCTTTAAGAAGATTAAAGAAATTAGGTTTGAAAACTTGATCTCGAACAAAGAGACAAAAGTAGAAGATCTGTGAGATTGACTCGTAGAGCTTGTTTAATGTGAGAAAAACTCATAGATGAATCGCCACGTAGTTGAAGCGCTTGATGATCCTCCAAGAGAATTTTGGAGATGACTTTGAGTAGAACTTTGAGTTGAGAGCTTTGTAGAATGTTTGAAGTTTTTGGCCCAAAAGATCCGCCTTTTATAATGAGTGAGAGCCTCTATTTATAGACTCAAGAAATGTGTCACACCCGATGATGATTTAACCTGCTCGAAGTGGTGCGGTACAAGCTCATCTAGCTCACAATAACTGAAATCAAAAGGTTATTAATTCAAACCTCAAAAACAAACTTACTCTCATCTTTCAAGAGACTACTTACACCAATAATGCTCTTACTTTACACCAATACTCGGGATACAAAATCCTCAATGTTATACAAGGAGCCACTGCTCATATCTATATACCACCTCTTTAACAAAAACCTCATGCAGGTTTCTCAAAGGTATCATACGTCAGACTTGTTCTTTTTACCTCAATCGTACCCTGGTGGACTGACCCTCTACCCTTTAACAAGATCTACAACCACAATTGGTTACATGAGAGTAAGTTTAACATTATAATGAAAAGTATATCAGCACAACACTTGGAAATCAAGAGTAATGATTTTATGACTTTTCTCAAACACCATTACAAATAAAAAGACTTTGAAAAGAAAAAAGTGCATGATTTTTCACAACTTTCCAACAGATATTTGATAAAGAGCTTATCTAGAAAAACACATGGTCATGCAACTCATGAAGAAGAATAAATTTTCATTCTACGGCTCACTAGCCAAACTCATAATATTTTATAAAAACAACTCTTTTATCTTTTCAACATACGGCCCTACGGCCCAACTTTAATGATTTATAAAAGATTTCATACTTTAACACCCGACTCTACGATCCAAACATCAAGTTTAGAAAATATCATTCAGATTTCTAAACATACGGCTCTTTAGTCCCAATCATAAATGTCTAATAGCATATGATACGTGCTCACAAGCACACACACATACTACGTCCTCAGGTGGCAAAGTAGTCGTCGATCTCACGACTAGGTGTTTCAATGGTATGCCAACCTCATTCACGACACACTTAATTAGAGTGTCGGAGATGAGGTTCACTCTTTATCACTAGTGTTAGGTGAAATCCACACCCATAAAAGGGCAAATCCATATAGGCAAAATGACACCCATAAAGGAAAAACACACCCATAAAGGGAAAAAGTCATAAAGGCTGTCATACACCCATAAAAGGGAAACTCCACGGGATGGATACCCATAAATCTTGGCACCTTCCGAAAAGATATTATATTTTTTAGAAAAATATCCTTTTACAAGCAACATATGCTCAAAATCTTTATATTTAAAAAGAAAACAACTTTAAGTTGTACGAGCAACAGATGGTCACAAATATTTTTAATAAACTCTTTCATATGCATAATGAAAAACATGATATCAACACATGCTTCATAGAGGTATTTAAAACCAAGAAAATATTTTCATAATACATAATCCATTATGATATTTCTATTCACTCTCACCTGGTTGTCGACTAACGTGACGCCTGCCTCTTTCAACACCGATGTGGCACAACACCTTTCGCGGCTATCTCATTAATGCATAGCTTATATAGCATACCAAGAATTAGCATCAACTCACTTCTAACGAGTATATAGGTATGATGATGTGTTATGTTGTTTAGATTAACCTAAAGTGGCTTCATACTTTAAGCTTATAACATTCTCCTTTATGGGTTCCTACAGCCCAACCTCTTGCCCTTTTGGTATAAAGGACCAATTGAATTTTTATCATCTTAATAATACTCTTGTATGTGTTAATCATTAATTAGATTTACTAAGAACTCAAATCCTTAAGCTTAAGCACTTAGTTCCTCTTAGAACATCATTTTTCTTAGATTTATTCAGATTCCAAATTTTGTCCAACTTGTTGTAAAATGCTTTAAAACTATAAATCCTTCAGTAATACTTCTGAAAAAATGACAGAGGCTATATTAGTATGTTAACTAAATATTTAATGAAGAACTCGAGAGCCAGATCGCAATAGAAAGGGCTCTAAAAATTAGTATTGTAAAGTATGTGCCAAAATGACACTGTTTGAGAGAATCTCTTTTACTCAAAATTCGTCAAATGAAAATGAGATTTATAATTTTTGGGTGAAACTAGACCCATGTACCTTTCTTTGCATATATGGTTCATCTCTAGGGAATTGTTCTGGAATTAATTAAAATTCTTCAAAGTGAACAGTTTTTCTGCAACTCTGACGCAGCAAGTTCAAAAATGTCATAAGTGGTTAAAACACATTTTTGGGTCCAACCAAAAATAGTAAATGCTCTCAACATGCCAAAATAGCTATGTTCAAAATAGAGTTTTACTTAGGGTCTGTTTGGGTTCCACAAAAATTCATGAGATGAGCATTACGGTCACTATTTTGTCCTTTTTCAAAGGGATCTCCTACTTCCATCATCTCCCTTCTCTCTTGCACATGCATGCATGACTTCAAATCTTCTTATTATTAGTTTATATACCATATTATTCATTTATTTTTAGTTTTTCATAGGTCTCATCATTCATCTCTATTTTATTCACAACTCAAGAAAGTTCATCTTTCTTGATTACTAGAATTCCTCCATGTTTATTCTTTCAATGTCTTATCTTCTTTTAGCTTAGAGATGGATGATCTTAAGAAGATGATGTTAAGTAAGAAGTGAAGAGTTTTAGAACTCTCTTACTTGGTTGTCTTCCTTGATCCAAGGGGGTAGGACTTTGCTTTTGGTATTCCCACTTTTTTCTTCTTTATTTCCTTTCTTCTTCCTTACTCCTTTTTCTTCTTCTTCTTTTCTTCTTCTTCTTCTTTTTTTTCTCCACTTTCTCTCCCTCTCTCGGCCAAAATTTCTAGATGGTGCTGTGAGAGTTGAAAAAATAGTGCTTTGTGTTGGGAGAATGAGAGTTTATATAGGCATGAAAATTGTATGAAATGACCATTTTAACCCTCATTTAATCATTTCACTAGCCACCCATGTAAAACATGTATGGTGTCTTATTGGCCAAACTTGAGGTGATGGAAAAATAGTGTAAGGTGGTGGATTTTTTTTCATCATTCCTTCCATGTGCAACAAACATTTCGTATTCTTTTTTTCTCCTTTTTTTTTTAAATTTTTTTAAGTTAGACCACTCCTCTTTCTTCTCCTTTAAAATTTGAAAATTATTATATGTATATATATATATATTTTTTTTTTCTTGTAGAAGAAAAAATCACATTTGGCTCTTTTTCTCAAAAAATATCATTTGGGCTTAACTTAATTCATTAGGCCTCAATTAAAAAATTGTACTCAAATCTATATAACAAAACAACTCATATTTTCAAAATGTCTCACACAAACTATCTTTTAATGGTTTAGATTTATTTTCTAAAAAAATTAACGGTGTAGATTATTTATTTTCCCGCTACTTCTCACATTCTCTCTCCTCTTTTCAATCAAATCTCCTCTCTCCCTTCTCTGCTCCTCTTTCTCCGCCCAAACAAATTGTGTTCATCCAAACCCATTCTCACTTGCCTTTATTTATCTTTTCGATGAAACCCATTCTCACTCGCCACTCTCCATCAGACCACTTCCACATCGACGACATCGCAACACCGGTGGACCACGTCGACGACATCGCTACGCTACCGCCATCGCTACACTGTCGTCGTCACAACACCACCATCGCCGGCGTCGCCACCATCATCGGCGACGAGCACCACCATTGACGACGAGCAACACCGGTGGACCACGTCGACGACATCGCTACGTTGTGCTCTAAAAACTGTGTTCTGATTTGTGTTCTTTTTTCCATCGCTACATATTTATAAACTGTATTCTTTTTTTCATCGTCGGCCTCGCCACCATCGTCGGCGTCCCCACCATCATTGGCGACGAGCACCACCATCGCCGGTTCCTTCTCCTTCGTCGTCATCTTCCTCCTCCCTCGCCCCGATGGCGTGAAGTGTAATCCACGCAACTCTCTGCTCCTGTTGGACTTCAGGTTGCTCTCTCACTTGAGTTCACTGGTGATATTCAAGAATCACATTAAGTCAAGAGTGCTCTGTTTTGTTGATTTTTTTTATTTTTGTTTTGTTTATATTTTTTTCTTGATTTTTGTTTTGTAAAGAGTGCTCTTTAAAAAAAAATTCTTGATTTTTATTTTGTTTATTTTAAGTGTGCTCTGTTTTGTTAATTGTAAAAATCTATTCTCTGTTTTTATTTTTTTTATCTCTTTCCTCTTTCAAGAAAGACTGATTATCCGAGAAAGACTAAAGCATGTTACGGTGATAATTGATCTGCGAAGCATGAAAGAAAGAAAGGAAACATTAGCTATTTAATGATAATTGCTGGACGTTCTAGGGATCCATACATAGTCAAAGACAATATATACAGAAGTATTTCAAGAGATTAGATGTCTTATTGGTCTTTCCTCTGTGATATGGCATCTCTTTCCTCTTCCAAGAGACTGATTAATCAGTTCCTCGCGTGTGCTCTTCAAAATTCTGAGTCTCAAATAACTTTTTTCTTGATCTCTTTCCTCTGTTTTTTCATTGATTTATTCACCACTTATCATTAATTTATCTATATATAAATTCTCTGCTCTACTTTTTATAAAAATTCCTTAAAGTTCAATGCTTTACAAAGTTTTATGAAGAATAATCGATCTTATCTATATATACCGTTGGTTTAATTTATAGATGATAGGTTTATTTTTTTGTTTGTTTCTTTGATGAAGCCATAGCTTTGTTTACATTTCTTTGATGTGCTCCATTCTTTCTATCATTCCCTTCGAATTTATTAAACTGTGTGGGAATTTTTTTCATGTAACTATGGTTATGTTTTAGATTATTTATTTTTTTTAAGATGGTACCCAAGTATACGAGGCTTTAAAGAACATAACATCCTATCACAAATCTGTTTTGATATTATTTTTTTTATTTTTATTTTGCAAGTATGACTTCTATGATTATATTATTTTAAAGAACATAAAATCCTCAACGAAACTGTTTCTTGGTGATTCACTGCCCCGCTCTTTCAAATCTACAAGTAATTTTTTTTTATTTTTTTTTGTTTTCATTCTCTCTTGGAATATGTTTTTAGAACGAACTTATAACAATTCATGGATCTAATTACATGATTTTTTCTCTGTTTGGTTGCTGAAAAAAAAATGTTAGAATACAGAATAATCTAAAAATTTCAGTTGTCGAGAAAGCTTGATAAAATTCTAATTGCCAAAATTTTAGCGGCTATTTGCATATCTCTATTTACGATTTGAATTTTTGTTTTTCTGCTTTTTTTTGATTTTACCAATATTCAGATTTTTTTTTATGTTTTTAAAACTAGACTATATGTTTACTGTCA
>JAUTBS010124017.1:0-12573 GCA_032361285.1 Aequorea victoria | reverse complement strand
GAGTATTGAAAACTTAACACGGAGAATCATATTATTTTCTATATAACTCGACAAATAAGGATTCTTATCGTAATGATCTGAGATAATTAAATTTGAGTGCAGTTGTAATTATTTAGTGAAATTAATTACAATTAAAAGAATTAAAAATATATGACGGGGTGTTGATATGTAATTTCTTAATTCTTTTAGAAGTCAATTTAATTATTATCCTCAAATCCCCAATGTAGTCCATAATTATAGATTAGGTCCCTCTCCTTTTTCTATAAATATGAGCCTTAATTCTGAATTAGGGTTAAGTGAATTCATATTGTAGACGACGACTAGGCTCCTAGTTAGGAGAGAGAGAGGCGGCGGCCAGATCGGTGACCACCTACTAGACTCTTGCTGATCGGGCAATCAAATCATACACTGGAAGATCCAAGGAGTTATAGTATTGATTCAAACCAACCAGAATCAGGAGGTAAGTTTTTGAACTCTGGGTAATTCAAATTAATCCGTATTAATGATCTAATCTACGATCCGTAGGCAGTTTTCTGCAAGAATCCAATAAGTCTTCCCCTATTCCCATAAGTCTCAGTGCACATACGTACATTCTCAAATAAATTTTGAGATCTCCAGTCCTGTCAAACTCTTCCATGCCTGAAATCTTGAACTTGTCAGGCAACAATGACTCAGGAAACATGCATAAGCCATTGATGTGTAGCATGTAGTCATTACCCCTTTTTTCTTTCTCAGCACGCTCTTAATACAATATATCTTCGCCAAACCCGCCTTAAGGGATAGGTCTTCTGCAATTGGATTGGGTTGTTGATTAACAAGAGTCGGGATAGGTACAAGAGATTTCAGAGGCTTTAGAGGGTAGGAATTGATAAGTTGTAGTGGATGTATGTTGTACTAAAGGTTACGATTATTGGGGTTCTTTGCATGCCAACCACGATTTTTTATAAGTTTTTTATCATCAACATCATGTCCTCGACAGTCGGTTGGAAAGCCATTGAATAGAATTTTTTTCAGAACATCTATGTAACCTCTTATGAGTCGAATCACGGACCCACGAGGATTCGACTGACTTTGATTTTAATTTATGCCCAATTTGAAAGATTTCAAAAGAAAATAAAAGTTCTTATTTTTAGCAAATTCTCGAATCAATCCGACACTCTTATCTGATGTTCGCACACAAAAACAAACAAAACATATAAAGTTACAAACAAGCTAACAAAGTACATGCAAGTATTGGATTCAAAACATGTCTAGTAGGGTCCCTGTCCTAGTTGAAAAGCTCTATGGTTGATCTATATGTATCTAAAATTTTTGTTGTTTAGTCAAATTGGTGATTCCCTAAACTACGATTTCAAAGCACGTTTATCCATTCCAGGCATGCAATCCATACTTGTTTTAATAATGGTATGCTTACATCTTTTTGATATATCCTAGATAAGGGTACGTGGATTGAGAGGTGGCTATTTTTACGAGGTTTCTCTTTATGTTCAATCCCAAGAGGCTTTAAAGTCGGAGAGCCGAGGCTCCTAATATACAAGAAAACATGAATGAACTTAAAAAGAGAACCAATAGCGCTTTAAAGTTTAGCCCTCTTAACTAGTTCCTAGTAGAGTCTCCATCTATAGGTACCCCCTAGTCTTTTCTCAGCGCCTCGCAACGCCCTTTCAAGAAAAGGTTATCCCTACTCAGGGTGAAGCCCTTATGGCTAGCAAAACAAATTCATTGCAGTTAAACCATGACAATTCATAAACAGACGGTTGATTCTTAATCAAAAAACCTCTGTCAATTCAATTGTAGTGTTGTGATCATGAAACAAAAGTTTGAAACAAACTAGAGTCGCCATTTAATTTTAAGGTCTAAGAACCTACACGTTGACTCGTTCAATTAGGCTTAGTTCTTTCATTAATACAGATCGGGTTCAAGGGCTAAGGTGCCGAGTGGAAAAGTGTTCGACACCCACTTTTGTCTCAAGCATGCAAAAATATTAAAAGAAAGCATACTATCTATGAACAGTACCCTAGAGATTCATAATCGCTTATCATGTTTTGGGATAAACAACCACACTCCATAGATTCCTATTCGTTCTACTTACCTACTAACAAACAAACCAAGTTCTTTAACTTAGTATCCAACCAGAATAATGTTCATGTGCAGTTGGGTTTCGGTGAACCAGTTCAAATCAAACTTTACTAACTAGCATGATATCAGGTTTTGAAAACAATAAATCCTAAAATGGGTCTCTAACATGAAATATGTTAAATACTAACTAGGGAAAATACAAAATCACAAGATTTATGAATGCAACTACTTAAAAACATAATTTTTGGGCCAAAAGACCTCGGAACAAGCCCTTAATGGGCCGGATGTTGGAAACAATTTTTTTATGAAAATAATCGACAACATTAGTTTAAAGCGTGAAAATACTAAAAATGTTGTTTTTAGGCAACAAATCATGTAAACAAGACAACATGACCTTGATAGGCTGTGCGTCGAAAACCCACAAAATTCTAAAAATAGTAAAAAACACGGATTTGAGTCATTGCATAGCTACAAATGATTGGAAAATAGTAAAAACAAATGATGGAAACCTTATAGAATTAGAAAACATGATTTTTAAAACAGTAAAGCATGAAAACTGGTTCTTATTGGGCCGTATGTCGAGAGCCAACAGTATTCTAGACTAACTAAGAACTACATAACCAAAGCATGCATAATAAAATAATCAAACTAGAAATTAACTACAAACTAAGAACAAAAGAAAAAAACTAAAGAAAGGAAAAGGCACTTACCTTGACCCATAAAGCGTCGATTAGCTCAGCGAGCCCTCAGAACTGCAAACTTTGAAGCGAACTTGAATGGCTCCTTCCTTGAACTTCTCGACACTCGATCGCTCAAAATATAACTGAAGAGACTCGGAGTTTTTAAAATGTGAACTCTACAATTTATAAATCGCTGAATTCTTTGAGAACACAAAGGCGCTCTCTAGTTTTTGAAGTTCGGCCTCATTTGAATCAATGAGAATTGAGCCTAAAGGGCATTTAAAATATCCAGTTTCTTATTTTCTGTTCATTTTTATTGTTTCTATTAGGGATCTATCGAAATATGTATCAGTATCGGTAATACGACTATTTATTGATCAATATCAAACAACACTAATTAATATGGTAAATATTGGTATTAAAAGTTCAAAATTTTGTTACGTACAACCGATACGATAAATAAAGGATATTACTTAAAATATCAGTAATATTTCATACCCAAAAGATTTATTTAGAATTTAAAATTAATGGTTCAGATTCACTTGAAGTCTTCCCTTGCCGCCACCCCGTCTGTTGTTGGTCCATCGACAGCTGCTACCTGGGTATTTTCCCCCAGGCTGAGGTTCAGACACGTCAAACCGACAGTGACGATGACTTTGACTCGGGGAACACCACCACTTTTGTATCCTCTGTCCTGGAACCTCCGCGTCGTACTCGTCATCGACGTGATTATGATGTCCTATGTTTTTCTTATTTTTTTGTGCACTCTATATACATTTTGCTCTTTTTTTATATACATTTTATTTGATTGGGATATGCCTTCGTGCCTAATTGAATATTTATTCAGCATTCCTTTTTTTTTTTAGTTCTCTTTTTTCTTTTTTCTTTTTGTATGGATATTTGGTTTACTTATATGCATGGATGGTTCTTTATTTACATGAATTGCAACTTTATTTACATACATGGATGTTATATATATACAGAGATGGTTATATACAGGTTTGTTTACAGGATATGTATATGATTATTTACAAGATTACGTACAGGATACGTACAGTTTATGTTATGTACAGGATATGTATAGTTTATGTTATGTGGAATTACATATGTACAGGTTATTTACACTCTGGAATTGCATGCTCTTTTTTGGGACTTCATTGTATTTTCATATTTATATGAATGTACATGCATGGATGTTAGTAGATAGTAAGGCATAGACCAAAATGACTATGTCACTACCTGTAGATTGTGAGTACCAGTGGTGACAACTCAGATTAGGAGCAAAAAATGGAAATAGAACTGTTCTCATTTCCAATAAGGTGACGCGTGCCATGAGAAAGGGTGACATGGCGCGCGCTATGAGGATGTGGTGCGCGCTAGGGTGAGGTAGCGCATGCCAGGTTTAAACTAGGTCTAATCCAGGTTCAGGTCCCCTAGATTTTCTATATAAAGGGGTGCCCAGCCTTCTTCTAGCAGCCAACTCTTATTCTGTAACATGGCTTCTTTCATTCAAAATTATCTCTCATGTTGGACCGAGGAGTTTACTAAGATCGAGCAAACCAATTTTGTGAATTTTGATTTGAACGCTCTTTTCCATTTGAGGGTCGTGAGGGTGGACTGAAATTTATTGAAGGCATCTACTCAGTTATGAGATCTAATTGCTCATACTTTCAGACTCGAAGACGAAGAGCTTTGCGCGATCATTAAAGAGTTCAGACTTTGTACCACTAATCTATTCCCTCAATAGGAGATTTTGATTCCCACATCTCTTGCGAGCCCAAAGAAACTCTTGAGAGATTTATGCGGATTGAACAATAGTGAAGCCTCACTTGTTCTACATGGAGGGGTCCTCGACATATCCTATTTGGTGAGCCATTTACGTCCTGCCAGCTCTTTTTTTGATTTTCCTCTACAGTCTTACCATCTCTATGCTTTGTGCATCTGTCTTCTGGAATACTTCCTTCTCTCTCCAGGAGATGATGATTTCAGCATTAACTTAGTATAGGTAGTCTCTCAAATAACGGAGGGGAAGAACTTTATACCACTAATCTTGGCTAAGACAATGATCGGTTTAGACGTTGTGCAATTCGAACTTTATACCCTGCTCCTCCAGGTATCTCTTAAAGTTCTTTTTTTATATATTTCTCTCGATTTTTTCACTCAACTCTCCTTTTTCAGCATTTTAAATTTTTTCACTCAACTCTCTTTTTCTATATTTGCTCTGAGATCTGGTTGATGGAGAAGGTGAACATTTTGGAGTATTTAATAGATGGAGTCTATACTCCGAGAGACTTACTGCAAAGAGGGATTTGCTGCCCTTGCATCATCATGGCTGAGTGATGAGATTTCTATGAGGCTTAGACTGGAAAAAAACATCTACTGGCGTTGTCCCTGGTGGACTATTCCTATAGCGACGATTTTGACTATGGAGCATCCTAGTGTTTTGTTCGTAGGCCTAAAGCTGACCACTTTATATTTTCCCTCCCGCGTTCTGCATCAGTTGGGTCATGCTCAAACGTGTTCTCTATTAGCGCTTCTCATAACCACTTCTTCTCATTATGCTCCTTTTCTGGAGTATTATCGGTAGTTTTGGTCATCCTGGAAGATGATTGACTCAGGAGATCCTTGAGTGATGCCTTTTTGATGGGTAATCCACATGGCTGTGAAAGCAGATATAAAGTGGGAAGAAGACAATGATATGAAGAAAGAAGACTTAATCTGGTAGTGTCCTGCTACACTTTTCTTATTATGTTTATTTTCTTTCTCTCTTGTTTTTGTTTAGAAAAAGACTTAGGATTTGCACTTTTACCTTTTCATGTATAAATTTTATTCGTTAAAGCTAAGTAATAAAAAATTCTCCCTTTTTTTATCTTTGATCCTTTCACTTTGTTCATTTGATATAAGTTTTTTCCACATAATAAAAATTAATTAAAGAATTTTAAAGAGATCTTTACATTGAATCATAATCATATAGAGGGTTTTGAAAGATGAAGTACTCGAGTATGTTCTATTTCCCCTTTTCTTTTTTAGGAGATTTATTTATGTACAGGTTTGGGCCAAATTTCAAACTGAAGTTGCCTACGTATCCCAAAAAAAAGGAATCAGACCACAATGTAGTTTCGGGCTGGTTTCCGCTCGAGTTTTGACACTCTCCTTTTTTGATGCCCTTATTTTGGCTAAAGCCGCCCTTTCGGGTTTTTTAACCTTGTGAGCTGCTCTTACTTTTTCCTGGGTTATTTGTTTCATCAATCTTTGACCCAGCGAGCTTCTCTTATATTCATATATTTTTTTTAAGGGTAGTACTTTTTGAGCTGGTCCAAATTGATTGGGGTATTGAAAGTATTTTCGTCCAGGTCCATAATAATAACGACTCCTTCCATCATAATGACTTTGATTATATATGGTCCAACCCAATTTGTTTTGAATTTCCCTCTTGGATCAAAGATAGGGGCTCAAATTTCTTTGAGCACTAGGTCCCCTTCTTTGAAATTTTGTGTTTTGACATTTTTGTTAAATGTTCGGGCTACCCTTTTCTGATAGCCTTGAACATAAAAGTGTGCCCTCAGTCTTCTTCCGTCATACAAAAGCAAGTCCTCAGAATAATTCCTCTACCATTCTGCTTCTGGTATACTGCATTCTGCTATTACTCGGAGAGAATGAATCTCTAGTTCTACAGGTACAATAGTTTCCATCCCGTATACTAGAGAGTAAGGGTGACTCTTGTCGAGGCTCGAATTGAAGTCCTATATCTCCAAATGGCAAACAGAAACTTTTTTGGCCAATCCTTACTAACTTCTATTGTCATTTGCAAGATTCTCTTAATGTTCTTATTGGCCGCCTCGACTGCTCCATTGGTCTACAGTCTGTATGGGTATGACTTATGCGCGATGATTTTGTACTTTTCTAGCAAATTTAGTACTTTCCCTTAGAAGTGATATCCATTATCTGATATAATTTTATGAGGAACACCATATTGGTAGATGATGTTATGCTTGATATACTTGGCCACGTGAGAAGCTTTGAGAACTAAAAAGAAAGCATCCTCGACCCATTTAATAAAATAGTTGACGGCTACTAAGATGAATTCATGTCCGTTCGAAGCTTTTGGCGTGACTTTGCCAATGATGTCTATTACCCAGACTGAGAATGGCCAAAAGTTTCATACTGTATAGTTCTGATGGTGGAAGATGCACCAGATTTGTATGGATTTGGCATTTATGGCATATTTTGACGAACTTGACACAGTTCGTCCCCATTGTCATTCAGAAATAGCCTTGCCGCAAAATCTTTTTGGCCAACATCATCTCGTTCATGTGGGGCCTGCAGACTACTTCATGTACTTCCACGACTTCTTGACCTTCTTTGTCTCTTACACAAATCTTGTTTAATCCCAGATAAGCCCTTTTGTCTAGCTTTCTACCACAGATGACGAATTGAGCTGCTAACCTTCTAATGGCTCTATTATCCTTTTCACTGGCATCTTTTGAATATTTTCCCTCATTGATGAAGTTCCAGATGTCGTGGAACCAAGGTAAACTATCTCCTACTTGCCGTTCTAATACTGCAACTTCGTATTCTCTCATGCTCCTCTGTTCAATCACTAAAGGCCTCATTTTGGCTTTTGTGGGTATGTCAATCATGGAGGCAATATTAGCAAGGGCGTCAGTGAATTTATTCTAAAGTTGAGATACATGGATGAAAATGACTTCCTCAAAACTGGGAATAAGTCGGTCGAGCTCTTGGTAGTACGTAACAGTTTCTCCTCATTCACTTTTCATTTCTCGCTAGCTTGGGAGATGACCAAGGCAGATTCACCGTTCACTTTTAATTTCCTCGCTCCCAATTCCAAGGCGGCTTCCATCCTGGCGATACACACTTCATATTCGACTTTATTATTGGTGACCTCAAAGTTCAGTTTATAGGCCAACGAAATAAGCGAATCATCTGGAGTGACTAGTAGTATTCCGATCCAATAACCGTATTGGTTGGAGGCATCGTCAAAATACAACATCCATATCTCATTCTCAACTTTCAACATATGTTCATCGGGAAACTAAAAATCTAAGTCTTCTTGTCCTTCAACTGGATGATAAGCCAAGAACTCTACTATGACTTGTCCTTTTACCGATATTTTGGTCTTATAGTACATTTCAAACTCGACTAATAATAGTAACCATCGGGCCAGTCTTTTTATCAATGCAGGCTTTTCAAATAGGTACTTAAGCGGTTTCATTCTAGAGATCAACACTACAGGGTATGCCAGCATGTAGTGTCGTAACTTTTATGATGACCACACCAAAGCCCAACAAGTTTTCTCCAGTGGCATGTATTGGGCTTCACAATCTGTCATCTTCTTACTCAGGTAATAAACAACATTCTTTTCATCGTTGTTCCCTTCTTGCGCTAGCATGGAACCCATTATAGACTCATTCACTGATAGGTACATGAGTAATGGTTTGCCTAGTTTTGGAGGGGAAAGCACTGAAGGTTTTTGTAAGTACTTTTGGATAGACTCAAAGTCATTCTGGCAATGTTGGTCCCATTAGCATTTAGTATTCTTTCAGAGTAAATGGAAAAGAGGTTCACAAATTGTAGTCAGCTTCGAGATAAAACGACTAATGAATTGAATCTTTCCAAGGAATTCTTTAACTTTTTTCTCTCTCTTCGGGGGATGCATTTCCAGAATTACCTTGATTTTAGACGAGTCCACCTCTATCCATCTTTAGGTAATGATGAATACTAACAATTTTGTCTGCTATAACTCCAAAAACACATTTATGTGGGTTTAGCCTCATTCGGTACTTCCGAATTCTCTTAAAGAATTTCTCTAAGGTCGGGGTATGTCCTTCGTAGTCTTTGGATTTGACAATCATATCGTCGACATATACTTCCACTTCCTTGTGTAACATGTCATGGATTAATATCATTGCAGTATGTTGATTCGCGACTCCTGCATTTTTCAAACCGAAAGGCATAACCCGATAACAATACGTCCCCCACGGCATGGTGAATGTAGTATTTTCTCTATCTTCTGGAGCCATAAGAATCTGGTTGTATCCTAAGAATCCATTCATAAATGATAGCAGGGCATGACCAACAGTGTTGTCCACAAAGATTTCTATGTGTGGCAGAGGAAATTCATTGTGACTTTCCTTGTTAACATCATGAAAGTCAACACAAACTCGCACTCGACCGTCTTTCTTTGGAACAGGGACAATGTTAGCAACCCAACTGTGGTATTCTATCACCTAAAGAAAGCCGATGTTCACTTGTTTGGTAACTTCTTTCTTAATTTTAAGGGCCCAGTCGGGTCTTACACGTCTTAGCCTTTGTTTCACTGGTTTTTCATCAGGGTAGAGGAAAATTTTGTGCTGGATAATTTTTGGGTCCATTCAGAGCATGTCTGTGTATGACCACACGAAGACATCCTTAAATTCCTTTAATAGTTTGATTAATGGCTCACGTTCTTCATTTGATAGAGCAGAACCGTTCTGGACCATTTGGGGATCCTTCTCAGTACCTAGCTTTATTCAAAAAGTTTCTTCAATTAAGAGTTTAGCACGCATCTCTTCTTTTTTTTCAATAAAAAGTTTTATTTCTCGGGGAACGGTCCCATCAAAATGATTTGAGTCAGAATTCAAACATTCAAATGGAAGTATAACAGGATAACTAGAATAGTTCTCCATATTATTATTATGAATAGCGAAAGTTCCAGTTTTTGACGTGTATTGAGCTGAAATAGAAGACTGAGACACCCCAATAGGTGGGTGCTCAGTGGACTCACCACTGGACTCTCAGTCTGTAGATGCAGACGAGTCCAACTCAAACTCTGACTTACCATCTATAGCATTCAAAACATTATATTCGCAAGCTCAATTATCTATTACAATGCTACCCTCATTCTCTATTGGGCCGGAATAGTCGACGGGCGAGTTGCTGCTCAACATGTTGATCGCCTCTGTGTCTTTCTCCGTTTGTATTGGAGCTGCTCCCTCAAAGAGTGACCCCAGCGTGAATTTCTCTAGATCCTTGATCGAGTCTTTCTGCCCAAACCCTTCATCAATCCATGGTTTTGGAAATCCAAAAATGGGAAAATCTTGCCTTCCTTTACAAACTGCGCATTTAGAGGCCCATAGGATGGAAACGGAGCTAAATATTTGTCTTGTTTCTTTTGGCATGTGCCTTCCTCTATGCTTCCACTTCTTTCTTAGCAAAGTCATAGACTATGGGCTTGTATCCCAGACCAAAGTTATGACTATTGCCCTGAACATCTATCGATTCAGTTATGCCTTGTTGACTTTTTCCAAACCCTAGGCCTTGGAAGTATGACATTTTTCCCATTATTATTACTGCCTGAGGTTTTATATATAGCTTTTCTCCAGTCACCAAAGTCTGAATAACTCTTGTTCCATCAAATTCAAATTCAAAACAACACAGGGTGAGATCTTCCTCCCCGTGCTGTATTTCAAGAAAATGGGTGCCACTAGTGGCAGTTGTCTGGATGCTTGATTCGCCAAAAATAGTCATAACATCCCCATCCCTTATCCTTTTGACCTTTTCATGGAGGGTAGATGGAACTGCTTGTACATTGAGGTCATGCAACCAAGGTCGGCCTAACAACAGATTAAAGGAGGCTGGCACATCCAGTACGTGAAATTCTATCTCACTTTTTGTGGGTCCTATAGTAACAGCAAACTTGACTACCCCCAGTATGTTCCTGCGGGTATTATCATAGGCTCGTACCCCCTGGGTAGTTGGCGTGAAGTCCTGTTCTTTTAACTCAAGATAGTACGTTGTTCTGAGTGGGCAAACATTCAGTGCTGACCCATTATCGATCAAAACCACATGTACTCATTTCCTGAGGCACTTAACTATTATATGGAGGGGCTTGTTGTGTAGAGATCTTTTGGTGGATAGATCCTTTTCTGTGAAAGCAATAACATTGTTAAGCTAAGTAGGAGAAACCATTCCTACCAGCTGCTCAGGAGTAGTGTCAATGGAGATGATGGTTTTTCTTAGCGCCCCCATCATGGTTTGCCTGTGTTTATGGGATGCCATTAGTAGCCCTCAATTACTCAAGTTAGCTTGAATTTTCTTGAGCTGTTTCAGTACATCATCAACTTCTTTTCTAGCTTCCATTGTAGGCTGGCTGGCTTCAGCTTTCTCTAAGTAAGTGGGTTTAAAGTGCCTTCCACTCCTGGTCAAATGCTTGACCTCTTCTTTTGGATCCCACAGACCATCATCCCATAGATCCGCAGCAGTGTTTACTTCGGATAGGTCTAATCCTTCTAATCCCCACAAATCATATTCTATTGCTTTCTCTTCTCCTTTGTTTGTTGCTGGGTGGTCTGTGCCAATTTCTGAATTTTTTCTGGGGCCGGGTCCTGTTCTTTTCTTTCCTCTTGGTGGTTTATTTCCCTCACCACCTATAGATCTTCCTCTTGCCAGCTGTCATCAGGCCCTGAGTATTCCCAAATATCACTATCGAGAACAAAAAGGTATATGATGCCTTTCTTTCCTTTAGACGTGATATTTAGGTCAGCGTTCCACGTGTCTCCACTCCTATTCCTGTTCTTGGTAGTTTTAATATCTGTGGGTCCGATTTCTGTCACACTTTTAGCTTCCCTATTCTCATCTATGCTTCCTAGCTTGTTCGATTCTTAGCCTTTCTCAGACCCAATTCAGGTCTGACTGTCAGACATTTTCTCAGGTTCTAATTATGAGTCTTTCTTTGATCTTGTTCCTGTTCCTATTCCTGATCCTGCCTTTGTTCCTGATCCTGTATTCCCTAAAGTCGCCTTCGATTCCTTTTTCAATTTGTCTGCGTCTTCCTATTCTATACTGTCTTCTGATTGGGGGCCAGAGGTAGAAAGGTCATCATCATCGGGGTTGTTCCAACCCCCACCACTTCCTTCTCACTGATTATTTGTGCCTTTATTCTCTGACTCGTCAAAAGAGAGCTAGCCATCGTTACCGGTATCTCTATTTGGATTATAAAAGGCGAACTCCATGTACACCTCTTCATTTGCAAGCATGTTGTCCCACTATTCTAGCATTTCCTCTGCGTCCTCTAGTTCTACAAGACCGTTTTCCTCTATATAAAGAGTCCTCTCTGCATCCAAAGAACATAGAGAATTCTCTTCTGGGAGAGGTGGACTTGGTTTGAAAACCTCTTCTGGATAGATGTAGACACTGAGATCATAGCGGGGTGAAGCTCTATGGACATGGTTTGGATTTTGAGGAGGTGGATTCATGTGATTCGGCAGTGGGTTGGTGGTAACATTAGGCTTGACCGACATTGCTGGCGGGATGACCTTGTTGTCGATTAAATCCTGAATCGTGTCCGGAAGATTTAGGCAATTGTTGATGGCATGCCTAGGACCCTGATGGTAGGCACAATACAATCCCAAGTTGAATCTGATTTGGAGTGGATCGGGAATAGGCATTGGATCAAGGTGCTTATTATGCCCTTTCTCCATCAACCTTGTGAATAAGACGGAGAGTGGCACACTCAGCTGGGTGAATACCATCCGGGAAGGTCTGGGTGGAAATGATGGTCCAGCCTGCCCTGGCTAAGGGTTAAGAAGGTTGACCTCTGTCTATTGGCAAATCTTTACGGAGCAGTATCCTCCGTGTAGCGTGTGCAGCCTCTGTGTATTACATTTGGCGAGAGAGAAATGCTAGGAAATTTCAAAATAAAAAAAGTCCTCCCAACATGGTCTTTCGGGAAATAGTAGCATGTATTAGGGATCGATTCTCGGCTTGCGATAACTTTCCACAAAATGCTGAGAATCGATATCTCAAACATGAGTGG
>JAUTBS010123906.1:0-12576 GCA_032361285.1 Aequorea victoria | reverse complement strand
CTTAGTCTAAAAATAAGGCTTTTCTATGCATTCTTACATTTAAAGACATGACAAGAGGGAGATGACAGCATATTAGTGTAGTTGATGCATATAAAATATATTGTTAAAACAAAAAAGATGCATAAAAAGCTACTGGAAACCACTGGTTTCAAGCAGAGGTGGCGCACGCCACCTCATAACATGGCACGCGCTATCTGGACACGACGTGTGCCACTTGTGGACCCTCTGGACGTGGCGCGCGTCACTATTGAAGAGTGAGCTCGGCACTCAAAAGGCCAAAAGGGGCTACTATTTTAAGAAAATAGTGTGCTCTTGTGTGCAAGTGTGTGTGTTTACGAAAAGAAAAATAGAAAGATAGCATTTCAATAGAAATTCTAACATGTAGAAATAATGCAGAAAATGCAACTGGAAAAGGCTACTGGAAAGCCACTGGTTGCAAGCAGAGGTGGCGCACGCCACCTTCTAACCTAGTGCGTGCCATCTGGACATGGCATGCGCCCCTTGTGGGCTCTCTGGAAGTGGCGCGTGTCACTACGAAAAAGTGAGCTCGACACTCAGATGTAAAACTCGGTAAAATTTTAAATTTTAAATAAAATATTTATTAGTAAAATAAAATAGCATAATTATTTAATAATCAGTTAAACTAACTAAACAAATAATGTAATTGATTAAAGTAATAAAAGGATTCTAAAAACCTAAAATAATTAAATACCGTAATTATGGGAGTAAATTAAATAAATAAGTAAAGAAAGAAAGAAAGAAAGAATATGAAATAAGGAAATAAAAAGAAAAGAGGAAGTCTGTTACAGCTAGAATCCCTTAGGGATATATTTTAAAAAGAGATAAGGATCCTTGGAGGGATTTGGGGAAGGATATTCCCTAATATCTTGCTAACCAACCCCTTGATATTCTGGCTGCCTTCCACTATAAAAGGGGAGTCCCTGTCTCTCAGAATTCGTCATCTCCTTTGTGATCCCTCCATCTCTCCCTTTCGGTTATTCCCAGTAACCGCCGCCGTTACCGAGCAGTATCCACCTTCGCCACCACCATTGTTGGCATCACCACCGCTGGACACCATCATCGTCATCATCATCACTTTGCAATGATTAACGTGTGAGTCCTTCACACCCTCTGTTCTGTTATATGCACACTGTAGATATAAATATATATACGTATCACATAGTTACATGATTCTTCTTAGGGAAAAAGGGTTAGTCTGTTAGCATGATACAACACACATTATTCCATGGCTAATCGTATGAGAAATCAAAAGAATAGGTTCAGTATGTACATATACATTAATATATAATAGTAGCGTATATATATGTATATCAGTTTTAAATATGTATATAAATAGATCCATATCGTGAAATCAAGAACAAAAATATGATTATAACTCTCAGAAATATCATAAAACATGTTGGAAAAATAAAACCAGAGAATAAGATCGACATATATAAATATATTAAAGTATAACAGTAAGATATATGTATATATATATCACAGTAAGATGAATAATAGAACCATGTATGAATATATCATAATCGATCAAGAAGAATATGTTAAAATCTTAAGAATATGATAGAATAATCATTAATAATGTTAATGGAAAAAAGGATGATAAAGACCATGAAAAGCTCGAGTTATAGAAGCCATTGATGGATGTTTTGCAGTTTGGGTTGACCCATGTGATTGTTGGGTCGACTCATATGCCTCGGAAACCCTTCCTGTCGACACTAGTGCAAAATGTTCGGACGTTTTTGCACCAGCGTCCGGACGCTCTCGGGCAGAAAGCTCATTGCCAAGCTTTTCCACATTTGGGTCGACTCATGGTTCCAATGGGTCGACTCATCCTCGCCCAGACCACTTTTGGGTCGACACAAACCCCCTTGGGGTCGACTCATTGATGCCCCTTTGTTGTTGGGTCGACACAAAACCCCTTTGGGTCGACCAAGCTTGCCTTAGAAGTGACAGAACCCCTATTGGGTTGACACCCAGCCCTTTTGTGTCAACTCAAAGCCCCCGTGACACCTTTGAGTCGACACAAATCCCCTTTGGGTCGACTCACAGAACCAAAATTTTGAAAAATAATTTTGGAAATAAATTCTAATGCTTAGGCCTTGTTTGGGCACCAGTTTAAAAGATGAATCAAATTAATTAAAGATTGATTTAACACCAGATTTATAAGATGGATTAAGGAACCGTTTGGTAGCTTTAACTAGTTTATTGGCCTCCTTTATTGATTGTAATTGTTGTATTATAATCAAGTTGTCATAGATTGCCTTCCTTTTTGTTAAAGCTTAGCTTGGACCCGAGGTGAGTAGTTCTATGCTACGTACTTTTATTAAATTCCCCATATCCCCAACCTTATTGAAAATGAGATGTAATTGGTTGAATGCTTTAAATGATGTTATATGGTTTTCTTTCAAAATTATGGTATAACTATTTTACTTGGATTACTTGTACATGCTTGCAATAAAACTTCATATTTTTTAAACGGCTTAAAAGAATAATTGTTCATAGTTTAAATGCCTTAAAATGATTTCTCCCCTGTAGGAAACCATAGTATAAATGCTTAAAAGATATGTAAAGGCTTCCTAACAAAGAATTACAAGTTCTTCCTATACCAAATGGAGAGTATTATGATATATATTATGAAAAGTATATGAAATGCATAATGAAAAGTATTATGAAGAGTATTATGAATAGTGTTGTGAAATGTATCTTGAAAAGTATCATAGGGAGTGTTATGAAACCAACTGAAAAGCATCATGAAAAGTGTTATGAAACCAAATAAAAATCATTATGAAGTGTATCGTGAAGAATGTAAATAAAATGTGTTATGACAAGTTCTATGAAAAGCGTTACGAAATGTGATATGATGAGTATGATGAAAAGTATACATGATACAGACTAAGGTCTGATAATGGGATATCTTAGTGACCCATATACGGGACCAAATGATTATAATATAAGATATCTTGGTAACTCGTGTAATGTTACCAAATGAATGAGATGTCTTGGTAACTCGTGTAATGTTACCAAATAAATGGAATATCTTGGTGACCCATAAACAGGGACAAATGACTATATTATGTGATATCTTGGTGACCCATATACGGGACCAAATGATTTGATATCTTGGTGACTCGTTAAGAAATAAGACCAAATGATTATGTGATATCTTGGTGACTCGTTAAGAAACGGGACCAAATGATTATGAGATATGCTCAGGCTGTTCCTGTGGCAATGGATGTGATATGCTCAGGCTGTTCCTGTGGCAATAGATATGTGATATGCTCAGGCTATTCCTGTGACAATGAAATGGTTATGATTATATTATGTGACATCTTGGTGACTCGTTAAGAAACGAAACCAAATGATTATGAGATATGCTCAGGTTGTTCATGTGACAATGGATATGTGACATGCTCAAGCTATTCCTGTGGCAATGATATGGTTATGATTATATTATGTGATATCTTGGTGACTCGTTAAGAAACGGTACCAAATGATTCTAAGATATGCTCAAGCTGTTCCTGTGACAATGGATGTGATATGCTCAGACTGTTCCTGTGGCAATGGATATGTGATATGCTCAGACTGTTCCTATGGCAATGGATATATGATATGCCCAGGCTATTCCTGTGACAATAATATGGTTATAATTATACTATGTGATATCTTGGTGACTCGTTGATAACGGGACCAAATGAAAGAAAAAATATATATATATTTTTAAATGAAATGAAGTAAAATGAGATAAGATGATGGAATGAAATGGTGATGAAATGAGACAATGAATTAAGGTAATGATATGTGATTATGCTATGAGATAATGAAATGATAAGTTGAATATTTAACTTTTGATATTACTGTATGTATACACTGCCGTGATTATGTTAAAGGTACAAATTTATTCTCTGTCCCTTGTTTTGAACTGTATTATATTATGCATGTTTCATTCACCAGCTTTATTGATGTTGTAAAATTAAACATTTCAGGTGAACAAAGAAGAAGCTTGATACTGGACTCGACTGCTTCAAGGGATCCAATGATAAAAACCTCTAGGATCATGCATTTATTATTATTGCTTCCGTATCAAAAGTATACAATTGATTATGTAGTTGTTGAGACAACATTAAATGAAATATTATGGACGATTGGACCCACTTTTGTTGATATTGGATTTTAATTGCTTAAATCCATGTGAATCGAATAATAATTAGCATATAGTTAGCTAATTGCATGTTAGGCTTACTTGGTTCGTTGGGCCAAGGCCCACGATCTATAGTCGGTCACATTTTCCAAATTGGGGCATGACACCTTGTGTCGATCCAAACCTTTTCACCCTCGGTATCTCTATCAGTCGAGACCTTGAGTCGACACAGCATGGGCTGTGTGTCGACTCAAACTTGTCAGCTCTCTGTTTCCTTCTCAGGCGAGGCCTTGAATCAACCCAAGTGATCCATGAGTTGACTCAAAGTGTGTGGCTCTCAGTTTTTCTTTCAATCTTGATCCTGAGTTGATCCAAAGATGTTGTGAGTCGACCTAGAGGTATGTGAGTCGACTCAAGTTAACCCAATCCAAGTTTGATTCGACCCAAAGGTGTGAGACACCCTTTTCCCAACAGTGATTCAGAGCATTTATGGCCGCTTTTGGCCTTTGGTTTTTTCATGAAAAATATAGATAACATCTATATCTAACTCCTGAAATCTTACAAGAAATTATTATGAAGGTTTAACATGTTAAAATAAATTTACCAAGCATGGTAGGATTAAGAAATCTTTAAAAAGTAAAAAATATGATGTTCCAAGTAGAATTGAGAATCCTTTGAGACCATGAGGTCAAAAAGTAAGATCTTAGAATACTTATGAGGTATGAGGTGATATTCATTCATGGATTGTTATGAAATTTAGATCCTGGAAGGATAACCGCGGATGGTGGAGCGACGCCTCAAGACTTAAAAGGTGATCCTTGAGATACTCGAATCAAGTGAGAGTGACTAGCAATGTTATAATGACTATTATGTTGTAAAAATGTTTTAAATACATTTATGAGCATGTTTTGTTATTATGCATTATGTTATGATTCTTCTCATCATGTTTTGTGAAAAGTATTTGTGAGCATGTGTTGCTCGCGTTTCTAAAATATGTTTCTCTTTTCATATAGAGTGTGTGAGCATATGTTGCTTGTATAGCTGAAAAATGATTTCTCTTTAAATATAAAGATCCTGAGCATGTGTTGCTTGTGTGTGTGGAAATATATTTTTTTTAAAATATATTATTTTTTGTCAGAAAGTGCCAAGTTATTACGGGTAACCATCATGAACCCCGTTGGGGGCGTAGCCCAAAAGTGGGCATTATTTAGCCCCGTTGGGGGTGGAGTCCAGTGGTGGATGTGATTTAGCCCCGATGGGGGCGTAGCCCAGTAATGGATGGTTGTACCACTTACCAGTGGTGTTAAATGAGTGGCCCTCACACCCGCCACTCAAATAAAGTGCGTTGTGATTGAGGTAGCAGTATCGTCGAAACTTCCGATCGTGAGGTTAAACGACTACTTGTCACTGAATGATGTTGTATATGTGTGTGCTAGTGAGCACGTATGTTTTTCCATTAAGCATTTATGAGTTGGGCTAATGAGCCGTGAGTTTAGAAACCAAATTAATGTTTTTCTAAGTTGGTTGTTGGGTCGTTGGGCCGGTATGAAAGCTTTTAAGCTGTTTTGGACCGTTGGGCTGGATATTATCATGAAAACTATTATGGGTCGTTGGGCTGATTTTTTGTATAATTATAAATCATAAGATGGGCCGTTGGGCCGGTTTAAAGTATTATTATGAATCCTTAAGATGGGTCGTAGGGCTGGGTTTAAAATGTTTTGAGAATCATTTAAAGTTTGGTCGTAGGACCGTATGTTGAAAAGAAATAATGCATATTTAAATCTTTAAGTTTGGTCGTAGGTCGTATGCAAAAGCATGAAAATTTTTGATAAACCGTATATGTTGGCTAGTGAGCCGAATCATGAGTACGTCTTCTCCTGCATGTGTTGCAAGAACAAAGGTGTTGTTTTCGGTGTGAAAACCTACATGTTTATATTCTATTGTTGTATACTTTTTATTATGATACTAAGTCCACTCTTCTGTAACCTTTTTGGTTACAGATTTTCGCTTGGGGTAGATGTTGGTCCACTAGTGCCAGGTGGAGAATCTTTTTGTGAGAAGAAGACCTTTTTATATAAGCTCTCTTGGGTTGTAATATTTTGTACAAATGGTTATCAGGTTGTATTTATAGTTGGAATTGAGTATCCCGTAGATTAAAAGTTATATTTTATATATAGGGATGGAGGATCCCTTAGTGGTTTGTATGTTTAGATTCTAGTGATGGTTTAAATTATCTATTAAGAATGTTTTATGAAAAATGTGGAGTGCATCGTTATCTTTTTATATGAGATTGGATTAGGTAAGCCTGTGCCGCACCACTCCGAGTAGGTTTATTTATCCTCCGGAAAGTGGGTATGACATCACAAGCCTTTTTCTCTTTGGAAAACAACTCTAGGAGACTCAATTTTCATTCACTTGTGCACCTAAACCTAACAAACAATATGTTTTATATAGAGAGTTTCCGAAATCACTGCGCGAAACCCTAATCCTTGATTTTTGCCCGCGGCGCCATTCGAACGGAGGTCACGGCCGTCCAGACAGAGCTTTCCGAAAAAACTCATCCCGTTGTTGTCGTCTGAACGGAGGTCACTTCCGTCCTGACGGGGGTCTACAGAACAGAAACATAAGCCTCTGTATTATGGCATCCGGAAGGCAGTGAGCTCCGTCCGGACAGTGGGGCACTGCAGGCACAGTTTTGTGCCACAAACCCAACAATCTCTACATTGGCACAAAATCTGTCATTTCCTGTGAAAACTTGCTGACGCTCCCCAATACTGCACTTCCTTCCCGGGTGGACATGTTTCACCTTTTCACAATTCTAGGACTCAGCTACTAGCCTTTTTATCCTGCATGGACTGCTTGAAATTTTTCTGTCTAAAGTGAGATTTTCACTGACCGTGATTAAAGCAAAACTAACCCTGTGTTCAAAGTCTTGCCTGACTGGTGCTTTGTAGGTCTTTTTTCCTCTTTTTCTCTATTCTTTCAACTGCATCTACCGCTGCATTGAACTCGTCTCACAATCGTCTGATTGTGCTGATACTACAGGTGTAGCTCCACCTACCACTGTGCTCCCTACCAGTCTGTAGAGACACCCAATCTTCTGGCATTTCATGATCACCATTGAACATTTGCTGACGTTCATAGCTTCACATTTTTCTGTGTACCCGCTGTTAGAGTTTTTATTTAAAATCAGTGTCAAGCACTTTATATTATTTTTTGATAATATAATTAATTGTCTCAGTCCATTTATATATGTGTTTGTGAAAAATATATTTTAATTATTTATAATTATTGATTATAATATATTTTTAATTATTAATTATAATTAAAAATATAATTATAATTGATGAGGATTTTAGCAATTCGGTCGGCCAACCAGACTGAGGGGAGAAAAGCTCGGACATGGGAGAATCAGAGAATGGAGGTAGGGAAGAAATTCACGTCCAAAAGATCCATCACGCAATGACAATAGGAGCTGAGCAAGAATATTCTACTCAGTCGGGCGCGCCTGACCAGCAGTACCGACCAACCGAGGAGAAGCTCGACCGAGTACTGAAACGGTAATTCCGCGAAATCAGCTAATGAGATCACCAAGGATCCCGAGAACATCGCTACATAGACGAATAATCAGGGATTCCCCCCATCTCCTCCAACCGAAAACGAGCATTATAAATAAAGAAGATCCTAACCCTAAAAGGTACGCCACTTTTCTCCACGATCTAGCACTCCTAGTATTCCTTCTCCTATTTGCGATTGCCCGTCGTACTGACTTAGGCATCGGAGCCTATTAGACCGGCACCCCACCGGTGTCTAGTTCTTGGTTCCTTTCAGGTCTCATCGACGAAGCATTGGATCACAGAATCAATATCAACAAACGGGAGTTAAATCGAGACATTCTCCGACCGTCCAGATTCAGGTACCAACAGTCTGTTTTTCAATTCTTAGCATGAAATGCCAAGAGCTGCAAAGCCCATAAACAAACCCCCAACATTTCTAGCACATTATACATGGTAACGACTTATAACAAAGTATGATTATGCATGGTAACAGACTATGAACACAACACGGATTCCTTTAACGCCGAAAGGATAACACAACCCAAACACACATCCCATGACTTTTGCAATAGAACACCCAGATCATCAGAATCTAGTTTCCCATAGGTAGCCTATGACTCATAGCGGCTTAAGTACCCAACTGGTTCATATGATCCCCCGATTAGAACCAATCTCAAGACCCGCCATGTCACACTATGACCCGTAGCGAGTTCTATACTCCACTAGTTCAAAAATGCCCCAAAGGTGGTGATGTGCAGCCAGGCTAAGAGTTTGTATCCTAGTACATTGTCGACCTTGCCCCTGAAAATGCCACACTAATGTGTCCTGATGTAGTGGCCCGTGTTAAGTTCATAAGTCCGACTCGGTGGACCAAAGCAACAATAGTACCCATCACAAAGTTACATCACGGAATGGAAATCAATCAAATCCATCAACTAGAAACATACTCAAGTCACACACCATGTGAACTTGTCCAACATAATAACATTACATCAAGAAACAAACCTAGCCAAGCTAGACACAAGGTGTATACTCCCACCCAAGACTTAGGCCATGCATGATAGATGTTATAACACAAGACTAAAGATCATACAATATTTAACTTAGTCACAAAAACTCATTAATAAACATGGATGATGTTGAAGAGAGACAAACATGTCATAGGAGTAGGTAATGACTTAAACACAACATTTTCGACATAAACACAGAATTCTAGAATCTACCACACTACTTCAAAATTACTTTACAAATACCAAATCTCACTGCAAAATTTTGAAAATATACTTAGAACTAGATTATAGTGTTATCTAAACATTTCATCGAGAAACCAAGAACGGGTTCGGGTGAGAGAAGAGCTTAAAAAATTCGTACAAACGACTTTGTCAAAAAAGGAGCCTGTTCGGGAGAAACAGAATATCTTGAAATAAACCTAACAAAAATAAATTTTAAAAATTTTGGGTGTAAGTAGACCCATAGACCTTTCTTTTCGTAGGTGACTCATCTCAAGGTAATTTTGCTGGAATATTCTACAAAGGTTCAAAGTGGACTATTTTGCTGCCTCACTATCACAGAAATTTCAAAAATTGCATAGGGGTTCAAAAATATATTTTTGGGTCTAACTAAAAATCACACACATTCAAGACAACCTAAAAAGGTTCTATTTGAAACAGATTTTAATTTTCAAAAATTTTACTTTACACAAAAAATTTAAAGATTTCATAAAACCACATTATGCTATTTTACACACAATCATCATATTTCTCATATTTTAGCATATCCAATGCATGTCCAAACACATCATAGCAACACAATATGTTCATCATAAGATACCAATCATTTCTTCCATTATTTCGTCTTTATCCTTGATCATTAAAAAGTTCCCGAGAATAAGGTTCTATACCTTCTTTTCTTGTTTTCTTGGTTTATCTTCATTCTTGTTCATACTTTTTTTTATCTTAAAGAGGGTTTGAGATACGAAAATTATATTATATAGGAGAGAAATGAAGAGTTTAAAGAGCTTCTTACTTGGTTGGTCTTGATCTAGAGGTTCAAGGACTTAGCTTTAGTTCTTCCTCTTTTCCTTCTTTTTTTCTTCCTTCCTTCTTCTTCTTCCCTTCCTTTCCTTTTTCTGTCTTCCATTGGTGCTCCTCCTTTACCGAATTTTAGGGAGAGGGCGAGTAGAAGTGTAAAGAACCGGATTTCCATAACTCTAGAATGAAAACTCCATAAACCCTATAGATGCTAGGTAAATAAGTTCATGAATTAAACCTAATGAACTTAGAAGAAAGTTTAGTCTTCTAAATCACCAACCAAAGAAGGAATTATGGGCTAAAGCCTAACATGGAATTTTAAGCCCAAAGTTTTATAAACTAAATTAATGTGCCCAAATTAAATTCTAGAGCCCAAATTATTAATCCAAGGCCCAATCAAGGAAAGAACTATTAGGATTTCCAACTAAGCCCAAATTTTAATCTAAAACCAAAATAGGGCTCACATAAATTCCTAAATCATAAAAATAAGAAAAAAAGTAATTTATGACATCATTCCAAACAACCCCTTAGTCGGCCACTCCTTTCTCCTGCATAAGAGATGGATGATGTGACATGTGATGTGATTTAATTAGGAAAAACAAAAAAAGAAAGGAAGAAAAATATTATGATGGGACTTTTACCACAAAAGGAAGCAACCTAGATTATTCTCTCCAAATCCTTTTCTCTAATAATTAAATAATTGGAATAAATAGTTATACACATAAATATACCTCATAAGGAGAAGAATAGATGAAATAACTAAATTAGGAAAGAAAATGAGTCAAAGAAAGAATTATAACTTGGGAGGACTCTTGAAAGACATTGTCAAGAGACTCCATTTGTCATCATCATAACTCAATCTCCCAAATAAAAACACTATGCTCATATGTCATCTTATCCACTTTTGGAAGATTTCTTTGCCAAAACTTTCATCATGATTGAAGAGACCTTGGTGGAAAAATAAAGTAATTAAAGAAACAAGAAAAACATGGAAAATACCTCACCCCACTTGGCCTATAAATAGAGAACTTTCTTCCACACCTCAAGCACAATTCCCCACTCCTTCTCTCTCTCTAAAATCTCAAAAAACAAGAAGAAAGAAGAGGAAGATAAGAAAAATAAGAAGAAGAAAGAAGAAGAAGAAGAAGAAGAATAAGAATAAAGGGAAAGAAGAAAGAACTAAAACTAAGTCCTAACATACATAGATCAAGACCAACCATGTAAGAAACTTCTTAAACTCTCTATTTCTCTCCTAATATCATCGTCTTATCTCAAACCCTCTCTAAGGTAAAACAAATATCAACAAGAATGAAGATGGACCATGGAAACAAGAAAATTATGTATGAAACCTTGTTCTAGGGAAACTTTTGAATGATCATAGACAAATAAGAATTAATGTAAGAAATGTTTGGTTGCTTATGATGAATATATTGTGTTGCTATGATGTGTTTGTACGTGCCTTAGGTATACAAAAGTAGGAGAAGTTGATGTTTATATGTTATTGTGAAAGAATCCTCAAAGTAGTGTGACTTTTGAACAACTCTAGGAAATTTCGTGTGAACCAAACATTCTCGAAATTAATAGCTGTTTAAAATAGAGACTCTTTAGGATGTCTTGAGTGTGTGTGATTTTTTTTGGACCCAAAAATGTATTTTTGAATCCCTATAGATTTTTGACATTTCTGTGACAGTGAGGCAGAAAAATATCCAATTTTGAACACTTGTAGAATATTTTAAAAAACTCCCCTTGAGATGATCCACCTATCCAGAGAACGTTGTATGGGTCTACTTTCACCCAAAGTCTACAAAACACATTTTGGTTGGGTAGGATTCGAGATATCATAATTCTTCCAAATAGACTCCTTTTTTGACAAATTTTGTGGTGTGAATTATTCAGCTCTTCTATGTTCTCAACCAATTCTCAGTTTCTTCATAAAAAGCTTAGATAACACAATAATCTAGCTCTTTCTAAATGTTCAGAATTCTTTGATGAGGTGTGTTATTTTTAAATTACTTTTGCATCATGGTGGCAGATTCTGGAATTCTGTATTTTGTTTGGAAATGTGGTGTTTAAGCCTTTGCCTACTCTTATGACATGCTTATTTTTTTTCAATAGCATCCATTGGTATGAATGAGTTTTTATGACTAATTTAAATATAGTAACCTTGTGTTGTAACATCTTTCATGCATCTCTTGGGTCTTGGGTGGGGGTATACACGTTGTGTCTAGCTTGGCTAGGTTTGACTATTAATGAAATGTTATTGTGTTGGACAAGTTCACCTGGTTTGCGACATGGGTATGTTTCTTGTTGATGGATTGGGTGGGATTCCCTTCCATGTTGTAACCTTGTGATGGTTACGGTTATTGCTATGGTGCACCGAGTTGGACCTATGAACTTAACAACAGACTCGTCAGAACTCATTAGGGAGGAGGTTTCGGGGCAAGGTCGGTAATGAACTGAGTTTGGACTCTTAGCTGGCTGTACCCCTCCGCCCTTTGGGGCATTCATGGACTAGTGAAGTATTTCACTCGTTACGGGTCATGGTGGGACAAGGCAGGCTTAAGAATGGTTCAAGCTGGGGGCTCACATAAACCGGTGGGAATTTAACCTATTATGAGTCATCGTGACCACCAATGTGACAACTCACATTTCTAAAATACGATCCTTAGACATTAAACCTAGAACAAAGGTGTTACGCCTTGACAGATGACATTCGAACTCTATAAACAAAGGGATGAATGCATGGAATATGAAATAGGATAAACTTAGAAAGTTGGAATTGATAAAAAGAGTTCAAATAAATTTTGAACAATGAGGTTTTAAAACATTC
>JAUTBS010123795.1:0-12577 GCA_032361285.1 Aequorea victoria | reverse complement strand
TGAAAAGAATAGGTTTCGATTGACCTGTAACAATAGAAGGTTTTCAAGCTACCCGTAAAGCTTGACCCATAGTGGAAACCTCAAGATCTCTTGAGAGAGTGGACGTAGGCCGGGATTTGGCCGAACCACTATAAACCTTGGTGTCCTTGGTTTGCATTCTCTTTCCCTCATCTTCTTTAATATTGCACTTTAAATTGTTTTATTTTCCGCTGCTTATTTTGTTTATCATATAAGTGCAATAGGAAGTTTTTAATAAGAAGAAATTAAATACAGGCCATTAAAATTAAATAGTTGCCATCAACCTATTCACCCCCCTCTAGGTTGTTCATATACGGACCAACACCTTTTTGTCTCATTCTTTTTTTATTTAATTATAATTAAGTTACATCATTTATTAATGTAAATTTCAGAATCTTACTTTATTTAGTTTTATTTTTAATTAGTTAGTTCATTTTAATTAATTAATGTGTTATTTATATTTTTAATAATTTATCGTATATAAAAAAAGATTTAAATACCGGATTTTACATATCCCGTGTTTGACGTCGTTAGGCCGTTGCCTAACCTCCTTCGTTTCTTTAGAGCAGGGTTTCATCACCCAAGTCTCGCTTTCTCTTTTCCGGGACCCTCCGTGGGTTATTCCGTGTTTGACACCGTTAGGCCGTTGCCTAACCTTCGTCGTTTCTTTTGAGTCGAGTTTCATCACCCGAGCCTCATTTTCTCTTTCTGAGGACCCTCTATAGGTTATCCCATGTTTGACGTCGTTAGGTCATTGTCTAACCTCTGTTGTTTCTTTAGAGCCCGATTTCATCACCCGAGTCTCGCTTTCTCTTTATCGGGACCATCCGTCGATTATCCCGTGTTTGAGGTCGTTAGGCCGTTGCCTAACCTTCGTCGTTTCTTTTGAGTTGGGTTTTATCACCCGAGTCTCACTTTCCTTTTTTAGGACCCTCCATGGGTTATCCCGTGTTTGACGCCATTAGGCCGTTGCCTAACCTCCGTCGTTTCTTTTCAGTCGGGTTTTATCACCCGAGTCTCGCTTTCTCTTTCCCGAGACCCTACGTGAGTTATCCCGTGTTTGACGCCGTTAGGCCGTTGCCCAACCTCTATCATTTATTTGAGCCAATTTTTATCACCCGAGTCTCATTTTCTCTTTCTCGGGACCGTCGTGGGTTATCCCGTGGCTTGGCATCATTTGGCTATTTTGCCTAATCCCTTGTGTCATTTCTTCAGAGCCTGGTTACATTGACCAATGCCTTCTTTCCCTTTCGAGACCTCCTGAGAATGTCTTAAAACCCTTGAGGTCATTGGGCTTCGGACCCGACTTCTCTCTTTTTGCGTCTAGGACTGGGCCTCATCAACACGTAGCTTGTTCTTTTTTTGGGAAACCTCTGGGGTTGTCCCTAACCTTTGTGGTCGTTGGGCTGTTAGCCCGACCTCGTCTCTTTCGTACAAGCCGGGTTTTCACCAACCCATACCTCTTTCTTTCTCGGACCCTCCGTTGGTCATCCCGAGTTTCATAGTCGCTGGACCGGGACCCACTCTAATTTTTGGTTAGGTCCTGCGCCTTTCCCCTTTGTGTTCATTTCACTCGAAATTCCCTCAGTTTCGAGTTCCTTCACCATCGAGCCATGGCTCGATGTTTCCTGATGGCAGTCCTCCATTTTTTACTTTCGCATGACAAAAACCTGATAGTGTAAGTCGGTCTTTGTCACCGCATCTCCTTTAATGTGTAAGTCGATCTTATACCGCATCCCCCCTTTTTATCGAGTCAGTTGGTCAAGGTATAGGTCGGCTTTGTCCCGCATCCTTCACCGTTCGAGCTCTGGCTCATCGACTAAGTCGGTATCATCACGTAACACAACCTCCCTTGCCGTATGAGTTCAGCCTCTCGTCGAAAAGGTCACGCTTCATCTCCCTTCCCCTTTTCTTTCTCATCGTAGAGATTCGGAGTCTCGACGGATAAGCCGATATTGTCCTGCACCCTTTATTTTGTTTCCATAGCCGTAGAGAGATAAGTCTCAACGGAAAGCTGGGCTGCAAAGCTCCCACCCTTCTTGTCGCTTGGTGAGATGTTTTTTTTCCTTTGGTTACTCTTCAGAAACCTCCCCTTTTGTGTCTTACCGTAGAGATTCAATGTTTCGACAGATAATAGCTGGAGCTTCCCATACCCTTTCTTTTGTTTCCATAGCCGTAGAGAGATAAGTCTCGACGGAAAGTCAGGCTCCTCTTGCAAACCTTTTTTTCTGTTGCCCGTAGAGATTCAAAGTCTCGATGGATAGGCCGGTATCGTCCTGTGCCCGTATTTTTCCTTTTTTCTTCACCCGTAGAGACTCAGCCTTCTGAGACTCAATTAAGAGGGCAAGTCGGTATCATCCCGTACCCTTAGATTTTCATCTTTGGTTTGAAATTCCGAGTATCAGCGGACAAGCCGGGCCCCTCTCGCAAACTTTTCTTTCTTTGGCCGTAGAGATATGTCTCGACAGATAGGCCGGTATTGTCCCATGCCCATATTTTATATTTTTTCTTCGCCCGTAGAGAGACTCAGCCTTCTAAGACTCGATGGAGAGGGCAAGTCAGTATCGTCCCGCACCCTCAAATTTTCGTCTGCTATTTGAGATTCGGAGTCTCAGGAGACAAGCCGAGCTCCTCTCATAAACCCTTTTTTTGTTGTCTGTAGAGATTCATAGTCTCGACAGCTAGGCCGATATCATCCCATGCCCGTATTTTTCCTCTTTTCTTTGCCCGTAGAGACTCATCCTTCTGGGACTTGATGGATAGGGCAAGTCGGTATCGTCCCGCACCCTCATATTTTCGTCTACCGTTTGAAGTTCAGGGTCTCAAACTGAAAGTTAGGCTCCTCTCACAAACCTTTTGTTCTTTGGCCATAGAGATACGTCTTGACGAATAGGCCAGTATCGTCCCGTGACCGTATTTTTGCATTTTTCTTCGCTCGTCCAGACTCAACCTTCTAAGACTCGACGGAGAGGGTAAGTCGGTATTGTCCCGCACTCTCAGATTTTTGTCTGTCGTTTGAGACTCCAGTCTTAACGGAAGGCCAAACTTCCCTCGCAAACCCTTTTTTTTTTTTCTACCGTCTGAGATTCAGGTCTCGACGAAAAGTCGAATTTCGCTCACAAATATTTATTTTCGTCTGTCGTTTGAGACTCCGGTATCAATGGAAAGCCGAGCTCATCTCGCAAACCTTTCTTTTCGTCTGCTGCTTGAGACTTCGGTTTGAACATAAAGCCGAGCTTCGCTCATAAACTTTTTATTTTTTTACTGTTCGAGATTTTGATATTGACGAAAAGTCAGGCCTCGCCTGCACCTTTTTGTACCATATTCGGGATCTTCACAAATGCCGAGGCATTGAGGTAGTTCTGACGCTCTTCTAAGTTGGGTTTTTCCCACAACCACTTCTTAGGTCTAGAGATCTAGCATCTCTATGTCCATTTTGTTTTTAAGCCGGGTTCTATCACCTGCACCCTTTTGTTTCCCTCGCTCGGGATAGTCTGAAGAAATCCTGAGTTCATTTATCATCGAGCTATCAAGCCGAGGCTCTGTGATTCTTTTTTCGTTATAAGCCGGCTATCATTACCCGCAACCTTTTTTTATTTTTTGGGGTTCTTACGCGCTTCTTTGCCGGGTCTTGCCTACATGTCTTGTTTCTAGCTATTAGTGTTGTTTTCCTATTTCGTTCTTCCCGTAGAATCGTCTCAAGCTATAACATCTTACGATCTGATTCGTTTCTCATCTCTTCTTCTATTAGGGTTTATCATTGTTTCTTCAAGCTCTGATACCACACCCGCCTGGATTTGGCGGCCAAGTGAAACACTAGAAAGATCAAATCCCAATCCAGAAGGTACTACAATGGCAGAAGATGGTGATACAAATACTACAACGAATGCTGCGTTGATCCGAACTCTGTCGGAGATGCAACGAGCTTTGGAAGGCATGACCCTCACGCTCCAAGATCATACCCAGGCCTAGGTTCAAGGTCAAATAGAGATCCAGGCCCTTATAGCAAACCAAGTTCCAAGAAATCCAAGGGACAAAGTAGTACACAACCAGCTTTGGGACAAGGAATAGTACGACACAAATTCCCTGGGAAATAGACGTTCTGCTTTTATTTTCAATAATGTTCAGCCAGTGACTGCTAATGTTGTTCTACCAGCTACTACTACCGCTACTATCGCAATAAACCCGGCCTTGGCCTGGGAAGCCTTCCTATCTAATAAGATCGACAGTTTAGAGAAGGTGTTGAGGAAATCCAGATGAGTCAATGAATAAATGCTCGACGTTGAAGGACTCTGTCTGTTTCTCGATGCAAAATTATCTGAGAAATTCAAGATGTCAGGTATGGAAACATTTGACGGTAGCGGAGATGATAGGATTCACCTACAGATGTATGTTAGTACCTTATCTTCCATGGGCATCGATGACCAACTAAAAGCGCAACTCTTTCATAGGTCCTTTTCAGGGGATGCTCAATGTTGGTTTCTAACCTTAGAACCACCAGAACCAAAACTTGGGAAGACATTGCTACCGCATTTATCGGGTAGTATAATTATAACGTCTGGTTGGATGTAACTATAAGGGAGTTGGAGACCACCAAACAGAATCTCCAGGAAGCTTTTGTTAAATTCCTGACCCGCTGTACGGGTAAATCAGCTAAGATGACCAAGCGGCCTATAGAGAAAGAACAAGTTTGGATAGTGGTAAAGAACTTGCAGTCCCAGTTTAGAAAGTATCTCATCACTCAGCCGCTCATGACTTTTGAGCAACTGTTTGATGCGGGAATCCAAATCGAGGATGCCCTTCAGATAGGGGAAATTGAGAGGACAAAAGTGAAGACAGAAGCAGGCATAAGTCAGCAAATAATCCAGAAGCCCTATCAGGGTCAAGCCTATCAAGGGAAAACTTATCAGGGTCGAAATGGCTACCCGATCAACCAGGTTGACCCGAATTTGCCTAACAATAACGTACCAAGGGCAGCGGAAGTAAACTTTCTTAACCCTCAGCCATTTAACTTGCAGCCATTCAACCCTCAGCCAAGGCCATTTAGACCACCATTCGTGTTCCCACTTGTCCGGAGAGTATTCAACGAACTAAGTGTTCCGCTCTCTGTGCTATTCCCGAGGTTAGTGGAAAAAGGCCACTTAAGCGCCCTCGCACCAACCCCTATTCCAAATCCACCTCCAGCCAATTTTAATCCTGAAAAACACTATGAATACCATCAACTGTTTGGACACGCTATCCAATAATGTATGAAGCTTCAGCACAGGATTTAGGATTTGATTGACAACATGGTGATCCCACCCCCAACGGCGGTCAAACCTAATGTTACTACCAATCCACTATCGAATCACATAAACCCACACTCTCAGAACATAAACCATATCCATACAACTTCACTCTTCTATGATCCTATCATCTATATCTTCCCAGAAAAGACTGTCAAACCAAGTCCACTTCTCCCAGAAGGAAACTTTCTGTGCTCTTTGGATGCAGAAGGAACTCTGTATATGAAGAAAAATGACTTAGAAAATATGGATGATGCGGAAGAAATGATTGAGGAATGGAATAATATGGTAGCAGATAACAAGGTACATGTGGAGTTTGCCTTCTATGACCCCAACATAGACGTTGGCATTAATGGTTGGCTTTCATCAGAAAAACTAGGGGAGGAATGCATAGACGATTAATTCGACAGAAGTGAGGGGTGGAATAACCCCAATGATGATGACCTTTATACTCCTGGCACCCTACCAGACAATAATGTAGAATAAACAGACATAAGAAAACCAGAAAAAAATCAAAGGGGAACCTTTGGAATGAAGGATCAGTAATAGAATACGGGACAGGAACAGAAGCGAGGACAGAACCTAAACAAGAAGCAAGGACGGAATCAAAACCAGAACTAGAAGCAAGAACATAAACAAAAAGAACAAAAAGAGCAAAAACATAACCAGAACCGGAAATAGAAGGAGAAGTAGAAATAAAAGCAGGGACATGGATAAGAAAACAGATAAGAATAGAGTTAATGACATCAGCGAGAATCAAGAAGGACTCAGGATCAAAACCCGAGAATGAGTCTGACCGCAAGGCTCCAACTAGGACTGAGAAAAACCAAAACTCGAAGGAATCGGGGAATACATAAGAGGAAGAGGAAGCCAGTGAAGAAACTGATAGCATCTGACCAACTAATATTAGAACTGCAGAGAATAGGATTAGGAGTAAAGGAATGAAAAAGGCTGACTAGATATCCCATCAGAAGAAGGAGGAGGCATTTTAGACATTTTCGTTCTCAATGACAATATTTGGGACTACTCAGAGACCGATGACAGCTGGAAAGATGAAGAACTGTGAGTGGTAGAATAAATAAACTGTCAAGAGGTAGAGAAAGAACAAAGCCCGCCTCGAGAAGTAAAGTTAGAAGCCAACGCAGACCACCCAACAACCAACACAGAAATAGAGAAAGTAGCAGGAGATGATCTATGGGGACGGGAAGGACTAGACTTGTCCGAAGTAAACCCTGCTACATATCACTGGGATGGTTTGTGGGACTCCGAAGAAGAGATTGAGCATTTGACCAGGAGTGAAAGGCACTTCAAACTCGCCAACTTAGAGAGAGGTGATGCTAGTCAACCCACTACAGAAACCAAAGAGGAAGATGTTGTTGTACTAAAGCAGCTCAAAAAGATCTAGGCTAACCTAAGTATTCGAGGGCTACTAATGGCATCCCACAAACATAGGCACGCCGTACTGAGGGCTTTGAGAAAAGCTGACATCTCCATCGATACCACTGCTGAACAGTTGGTAGGAATGGTTGCTCCTACTAGACTGAATAACGTCATTGCTTTTACAGAGAAAGATGTGCCCGCCGAAGGACATCTACATAACAAGCCCCTCCATATAACATAAAAGTGCCTAGAAAAATGGGTACCTATAGTTTTGATTGATAATGGGTCAGCATTGAACGTCTGCCCACTCAGAACAGTGCACTACCTCAGGTTAAAAGAGAATTTTTTTACTTTAACTAACCAAAGAGTACGAGCATTTGATAATACCCGTAGAAACATGGTGGGGGTAATCAAGTTCGCTATTATCATAGGACCCACCGAAAGTGATATCGAATTTCATGTATTGGATGTGTCGGCCTCCTTTAATCTGTTGTTAGGCCGACCATGGTTACACGATCCTAATATATAGGCAATTCCGTCCACCCTCCTTCAGAAGGTCAAAATGATAAGGGATAGAGCTATTTTGACTATATTCGATGAATAAAGCATCCAAGAAACTACCACTGATGGCACCCCTTTTCCTAAAATATAGCACGGGGAAGAAGATCTCACACTGAGCAGTTTTGAGTTTGACGAAATAGCGGCTATCCAGACTTTGGTGAATGGAGAACAGCTATATGTGAAACCTTAGGCGGTATTGATGATTGGTAAAATGTTATATTTCCTATGTCTAGGGCTTGGAAAAAGTCAACAAGATAGTACTGAACCAATTTGGGTTCAGGGCAATCAATATACCTTTCGTCTGGGATACAGGCCCATGGCACAGGATCTCGCTAAAAGAAGGGTGGAAGCACAGAGGAAGGCATGGGCCAAGAAAACAAGCACATAATACATAGCTGCGCTGCTAGCCTATGGACCTCTGAATGGGCAATACGTGAAAGAATGCAAGATTTTTCCATTCTGTGGATTTTTGGAACCATGGATCGATGAGGGGTTTGGGCAGAACACACCTGAGATGGAGATATTTTTTGATCATCAACTGACTGATAGCGAGCCCGACGAGGACGATGCAGAAGACGAATGCGTAGCAGAAAAGGCATGTGGAAAAGATTGGGCATAAGACCTTGAGGAATTCACGTTGGGGTTGCTCTTCGAGGGAGCAACTCCTATACCTATGGAAGAAGCTGCAAAAGAGATGGCTATGCTGGGCAGCGATGATCCAATAAACTATTCCAGATTAATAATAGGCGAGGGTAGCTTGTAATAGAAAATTAGACGTACCAATATAATATTTTGAATGATGTAGATTGTGAGTCAGAGTTTGAGTCGAAGTTGTTAACATCAATAGATTCAGAGTACAGTGGTGAGTCTGCCGAACATTCACCTATTGGGGTGTCTCGGTCTTCTGTTATAACCAAATACATGTCAAAATCTGTAACCTTCGTTGTTGATAATGAAAATATGGAGAACTCTTACCCTGCTGTACTTCCTTACGAATGTTTGATTGTTGACTCCGATGATTTTGATGGGGCTGTTCCACCAGGGCTAAAACTTTTCATTGAAAAAGAAGAAGAAATGCATGCTAAATCTTTGATTGAAGAAACCTTTTTAATAAATATGGGTACTGAGAAGGATCCACAAATGGTCCAGATCGGTTCCGCTTTATCAAATGAAGAACGTGAGCCATTAATTAAATTATTAAAGGAATTTAAAGACGTCTTTGCATGGTCGTACGCAGACATGCCTGGAATTGACCCAGATATTGTCCAACACAAAATACCTCTCTACCCCGATGCCAAACCTATAAAACAGAAGCTGAGACGCCTAAGACCTGATTGGGCCCTCAAAATTAAGGAAGAAATCACCAAACAAGTGAACGCTGATTTTCTTCAGATGACAGAGTGTAACGCCCAAAATTCCTGGTTCGTTAAGAGACATAATAATAGTAATTAAGGTTATTCTAAGACAACCATTCCACACTTGATTAATATTTTTCATACTAATAATATTAAGTGTTCCTGCAATTCACATTGTACTCCCTGTTTTAAATATTACAAGCCAACAAAATAAAACTAAAACTTAATAGAAATTATAATCAGCATTAAGCCATGGCTCGATGCAGTCTTCTTCTTGCTCCTCCGGTACAGATCCTTCCTCATAACCTGGCATGAAACACCATGAGCTGCGAAGCCCTGAAAGAATCTCCTGAACCAAATATTTCTACACTTAAATACATACACAGATATAATAGAATATGATATGCGGAAATGATGAAACTCTGATACTTGACCAGGACTCCTTTACGCCAAAAGGATCCGATAAAACACCCAACCACCACCCAACACTTGGATACTTACAACTCCTGAACTTGCAGCTAGAACTTGAGCAAATTAGGCCGCCAGACAATCGGATACTATCCCCTATAGCAGTGCCATGATTCTGGAAGGGCTACACACCCATTGGATCATGCGGACCCCGGATATGACTAATACAGTTTCCCATAGCAGTGCCATGATTTTGGAAGGGTGACATACCCACCAAATCACGCGAACCCTAAATAGAACGATCATAAAGACTCACATTGCCACACCATGAGTTGTAGCCGAGTGACATACTCAACTAGCTCATGAATGTTCAAGGATGGAGTCCTTGACTGCTGTGCTAAAGTCGTAGTTCAACACGGTGCACCAACAAAACACGATACACACCAAATGGTCACAACATGGAAGGGATCCCACCCACTCCATCACAAAACCACAATCTCAACCCAAGTCACATCGATGCGAACTTGATAACAACCAACACAAGGTTCAATGGAAAATCGTCCTAGCCGAGCTAGACACAAGGTAAACATCCCATTCAAGACCCAGTCCATGCATGAGATAAGGCATAACATGAATGGAGATCAAAATATACATATTCTAGCCATAAACAAGCATTTTAACCCATGGTTTCTACTTAAACAAGAAACAAACAAGACTTAAGGCAAGTAGAGCATCAAACACTTAACATCTCAGAACAGAACCCATTTATAGAATCTGTCACAATGCTTCTAAAATACTTTATAATTATCAAACATTTTTGAACATTTACAGACGACTAAATAAAGGTGTTGTCTACATGTTTTAGGAAGGGACCAAAGTCTGGTTGCAAACAGAAAAGGGTCTAAACATTAATGTAACAGAGGCTGTCGAAATAAGGACTTATTTGGAAAAAATAATATATCTAAAAATGTACAAACTAAAAACAACTTCTGTAAAAAGGGGGTGAAACTAGACTCATATATCTATCTTTGGATATATGGATCAACATAAGGGGATATTTGTGGAGAGAGCAATGAAGGTTCAAAGTTGACTATAAATCTTCCTCACTTGTCACAGATTTTTCTAAAATGTCAAAGGGGTTCAAAAATACCTTTTTAAGCTTAATCAAAAATTATACATGCTTACAACATCTCAGAGAAGTTATGTTAAAAATAGATTTTTTTTAAGTCATGTTTGGTTCACACAAATTGTTTTGGAAAGGCCTTATTTCAGTTTTGTCACTTTCTAGTTTTCATGTTCCCATCAAATCAACATCAACTCCTATTTCTACCCAATTAGGGCATTTCCAAACACATCAAAACAACATCATATAAGCATATTAAGGTCCACATCAAGTCTCTACAATATTTTTCCATCATTTAGAGTCCATTTTGAAAGTCCATAACTCAAGATTTTCAAACTACCTCCATGATTCAAGGTACTATGTTCATCTTCTTCCATTTTTGGTCTATTAATTTTATCTTATAGTGGATTAGAAGTAAGAACATGATATATAGGAAGAAATATAAGGTTCTAGGAGGTTCTTACTTAGAAGTTCTTGGTTGAGAAAGTTGGACCTAGCTCTTGTATCAATCTCCTTTCTTTCCTTCTTTTTCTTCTCCTTCTTCTTCTTTTTTTCTTTTTCTTCTTCTCTTCTTCCTCCTTGTGGCTGTTGAAATTGAGACCTTCTAGAGAGAGAGAGTGGGGAGTTGGAAAAATGAGAGAAAGGTTGGTATTTATAGGCATGTGGTTTGGAGTGAAAAGTCTAAAATACCCTTCATTAAGTTCCATCATAACTACCAGTTCCAATCTTGTTTCTCCAATCCCATTCTATCCTAACCAAATCTTGGGCTCCAAGTATCCAAGTTCCTTGTTTGGATACAAAAATGCTTTTTCCTTAGGCCATAAGGCCATGTTTGGTTTATTAGGGAACAAGTGCCCTAGATTTGAGGAATTTGATTTGATCTTTCTTTTCTTTTTATTTCAATTAAACTAAAATTATCCCATCACCATCACTCTCCATGAGGGCTGCTGAAATGGGGCATTTTGGGCATTTAATTAATTGTTTTATGTTATTATTTTCATAATTAGATAATTAATGGGGCCCTTTTTAGTCTTTAATTATAAAAATGGGACTTTTAGGTAATTTCCAAGACTAGTTTGTGGAATGGGCTCAAATCTATTTAATTGGGCTTCAAAATAAAAATCTAATCCATTGACTTATTTAATAGACCTATGGGCTTGAATGTCCATGTTGAAACTTAATCCAAATTCTCAAGTATTGATTGTGATCTAGGTGATCGAACTTAGAATTTCAAACTTAGCTTAATCTTGATTAAGTTCTAAGTTCAAGTAGCAATTCATTTGATTATTTTAAGTGTTGAACCCTTAATTAACACTATTAGGGTTTATGAAGTTTAAATTTTAGGGTTTGAACATTTGTTAAGCCGATTAGGGTAAAATTACGCCTAGGTTGGGTTTTACGAAAACTCGGGTCTTTACAGTGCGAGTTACTAAGCCCTATAAATGAGTCCATGTGCTCAAAAAGGAGTCAGTGACAGGGGTCACGACAGTCTGTACGGGAACCGCCATGACGTCAACTGGAACTGCAGCCATCTGAGCCGCAGGAGCGGGATCCATCTCGTAACCCACGCTGCCTTGTCTAGGGTTCATACCGCTAGTCATCTGATCATCATTGCTTGTCATGTCAGAAGATTGATTGGAGTAGATCGAAGTTAGAAGAGAATAGAGAGAGTAGAGAGATTCGGCAGAGGTAGTGTAATGCCCCAAAAATTCAGTTCGTTAAGAGACATAAATATAGTATTTAGGGTTATTCTAATGACAACCATCCAACATAATTTAATATTTGTCATAGATAATAACGATTGTGTTTTCACACATTGGTAACCTGTTTAATTATTACAATCCGACAGTAAAAAGATTACAGACATTAAACTTTCTCCAAGTACAGCTGCTACTTGATTAAGTGAGCCACGACTTAACATACTCTTTATTGGGGTCTTCAGTCATCATCTCTTCTTCAATTCCTGGCATAAAACGCCATGAGCTGCGAAGCCCAGAAAGAATCTCCCGAATCCAAAATTTCTAACACTTAATACATATAACAGGATATAATAAAATCATGATATGCAAAAATACTGTAAACTCTAATTCACGACCAGGACTCCTTTCCTCCGAAAGAATCTGACCAAACACAACTACCCAAACTTTACAACTTCAGACATTTAAGCTGCCAGACAGCCACGATACAGTCCCCCATTGACGGTCACCATGACTCATAGTGGATTACATACCCACTAGTTCATGCGAGCCCCCGGCTTGAACTGATCTTAAAGACCCATCTTGTCACACCATGAGCCGTAACCAAGTGACATACCCAACTACCTCATGAATGCCACAATGGCGGTGGGGTACTGCCAGGTGAAACACCCCAGAACCACCTCCCTCATGAGTCCCTAACAAGTCTGTGTTAAATTCTTCAGTTTGACACGGTACACCAAACAACACTAT